>CM075816.1:0-262500 GCA_037975025.1 Excoecaria agallocha
AACATGGCATTGCCATATGAAATGCCTTGGCGACGAATATGAACATTACCATTATTAATAACAAAATCAAATCCATCCAAATCCAAACAAGAAATTGAAATAATGTTTATGCTCATAGCAGGCACATAATAACAATTTTTCAAATTTAAAAAAAGTTCGAAAGGTAAAGTGAGTTGATAGTCGCCTATCTCCATGGCAGCAACTTGTGTTCCATTCCCCACATGGAGGTCCACTTCATTCTTCTCAAGTAACCGCCTATTTCTTAGCCCCTGCACATTTGAACAAATGTGAGAACCACAACCGGTATCAAATACCCAAGTGGTAGAAATAGAAAGGTTAATTTCAACAACAAAAATACCGAAAATGGATGCCTTGGCTCCATTCTTCTTTTGTTCTTCCTTGAAGAGAGCAAAATTCTTCCTCCAATGCCCTAACTTGTTGCAATGAAAGCATGTGCTCTTGCTCTCCTTGAGCTTTTATGCCTTGGGCTTAGGTTGGGCCTGAGGTGCACTCCTATTTGACTTGAATCGAGCCAGGTCATTCTTGGGTTTTGCCTTTCCCTTTCTCTTTCCCTTAGCGGGTCCCTTCTTAATGCCCCCTTTAACCATAAGTATGGGATTGGTCTTTTGAATGTTCTCTTCAGCATTCTTAAGCATCCCATAAAGCTCGGTGACTGTCTTGTTCATTGCATGCATGTTATAATTCATAACAAATTGATCATAATCATCAGTCAATGAACCTAAGATCAAGTCAGTGGCCAATTCCTTCGGGACTAGTATCTTAAGCTTCTTAAGAGTATCAAGATACCATTTCATCTTGAGTACATAGGTACTAACAGGAGTACCCGCAGCCATCTTACAAGAAATTAAGGCCTTTGTTGTCACAAACCTCTCGAGACGAGCTTGCTCTTGGAATATCCCCTTGAGGTGCACCATGATCGCATAAGCCTCTTGGCCCATGAATTGTAAGGACCCAAAATAGGCCCTAGTAGAATTCAAGGGCAAATACATATTATTAAAGTCTAATTGAGCATTATTTGATGAATTATTAAGAGTTAAGATATTAATTGAGACAAAAATATTATTAAATTATCAATAATTATGTGATAAATGTGTAAATTATATGGTATGAATTTTATAAGGTCATAATTAAATTATTATTGTTGGTTTAATAATATTCAAGGGTGTAATTGAAGTAAAAAGTATTAATTTGGGATAAATTTGTAATTATGACATTTTATGGGGTCAATTGAGAATTTAAGAATAGTGGAGAGGCTAATGTAAGAAAGAGGTTAATTAGTGGGGTTAAATTATGAATAGACTAGTTTGTGGGAATGATTTCTGACATGCAAGATTTAGTGGGAAATCTTGGCATCATGCAATAAAATGAAAGGATCATTTAGGGAATTTGACTTATTATTATATAGGTTGAAATGTAGTGGATGGAAAGAGAAAATGAAAATGGTGGTGAGTGTTGGTCGGCTGAGTTTGATGAAGAGGGAGAGTTTCTTATTCCTAAAACTTGATTAACCATTATCTCTAAGAAATCTTAGAGAAAATCTCATGCATGATAGTTGTTTAATAGGATATTGTTATAGATTAAAAAGGTATGGTTTAATTTTGGTTATCTTTATTTTCTTCTTCTTCTTCTTCTTCATTTCCTTATGTGAATTTCGGATTGGTTTGGTTGCTGGAAATGATGAATTAGAGATGATTTATGTTGTAGTTTAAGAAGGAGAAGATAAAAAGGATAAAGGGAAAGGACTTGCTGAATATTGATTGGGTAAAGTGAAGTTAGGCTAAGGTATGGGATGGTACTCACATTACATGCATGTGATTGTTGATTGTATCATCAAGGTGCATGTGTGTGATAGATGAAATAATAGGGATGAGTTATGAATTTAGAATATGTTACAGTATGTGTTACATGAAGATTTGCTGAAATTATTGACTGTAACTAAGCTATAAAATGAGCTAGGGATCTTACTTTAAAGCTTTGGTAATTTTTATAGTTCCATATGAGATATATGTATAAAAGTGTATTTGAAAAATATCACTAAGTTGGCCTCTAAATTAATCCCTACATTGATGGAATATTAGATGCATCTTTGATGCTAATAATGAACAGCTTGGGTAAAATCTTAATAAATGATTGTAAAATGCTCAGATTGACATGAGGTAAATTCCTACTTAAAATAGACTTAAAAACCTATAATTTATATGAAGAAAACAAAGTCAAATAATGCCCACAACATTGCATATTTTCACTTGAAAATCGGAAATTCTGTGTTGCCTACTATGATGAACAGTCTTTAGTAATTTCAACATATCTCGAGTTCTAGAAATGATATTGAAAATATTTTTGATGTTCTAGAAACTAGGAATGTATATCTACAACTTTGTAGAGACAACATTTTCTAAAAAGGCCGTTTAGTGTGTCAAAAATGATGTACAAAATAAAATTATTAAGCAGTTTGCAGGATTTTGGGATCAGGGTGAAAAACTCGTATGGCCAAGTATACTGTCGCGAGCGCGACACTTGCCGCGAGCGCGACAACATGATTTTGGCCTATAACTATGTTTTTTATCCTCCTTTATCAGTATATTAGGTTACCCCCATGTGTTGCACATATGACTGAACAAAATAGACCTTGAATGCAAGTATACGAGTCATATACTTGTGTGTATATAAATTTGTATCATTTACATTGAAAATTTACCTATGAATGCATACCTATGCTATAAAATAGGGACTAAAATAGTATGACCTTGGCATGTGTGTATGCCCATATGGAAACATGTTGATATGTTGTATAGCATATGACTTGAATGATGATAAAGGTTTATATATGTGTTGGAAACATGCTCATAAGAATAAATCAACTATATGCAAATGTACCCACAGGTATGTACATTTATGATTATGTTTATGATATGATGATTATATGTCATGCCTATATGTTATGATGTAAATTGTACAGTCATACAGATTTGAATAAGCCAGATGTATAACTTGGCATGTGAAATGTGCATATACCTGATTATGCACCAGAGAATTCATAGTTATATAAGACAATGTATATGTGCACAACATTATACTATTAATACAGTATTAATATACGAATTGAACACGAATATAGTTCTGCCTGCGATAGAGTTTTAGATGTGGATAGATAGGTGCCTATAGGGAAATTGCAGCTGCCATAGTTTGGCCCGATTGGGTCCATAGTATATATGATCCCGTTTGGATCATGATTAGCCCCGTTTGGGTTGATAGGCTACCCCGTTTGGGTATGCTTGACCGGTCCACAGTACAGTTTGGCCCCATTTAGGTCTATAGATTTGATATCTTCGGATATCCTTCTTTGATACCGATGTGTATCCATAGTTCCCGTTATCCACCGATAAAGCTAAGGCAGGCTAAATGTTATTCATAGTAATGATCAAAATTAAACAGTTAAAGTGATTTGACTAAAGATTGATATTGTGGATTATAATGTTGGTTTACCACAGGAATTATGTTTTATTTAAATATGTTTACATGGGAAATTGCTGTCTATATGAATTATGAATATGAGCATATTTGTTACTCTTCTGGGTACAATGATTAGGAACATGAGAATATATGTTATGCTTTAAAGTATTTGTTATTAATGACATGATATGTTGTATATGTTATTTATTATATAAATTGTATGTGTATGTTTTGATGACCTGTGTGAGTGGTCATTCATCTGCAGATGTTCCCCACTAAGCTTTATAGCTTAGCACGGGTTATTTATCCGTGTAGGTACAAATAGCAAGACTTTTGTTGAGGGACGTTCCCTGCATCAAGAAGGGCCAACCATCGACTGATAACCTTTATATAGGATGTTTTGTATTACTATTATCTTATGTTTTTGTATAATGGCCAGTTATCTTATGATATGTATAAAACCTATGTGGAATACTGTAACTCACTAGTAGTTAAGCTAAGACAGAATATGTGTGCATAAAGTAATATTCAGACAGTCTAGTATGCATGATAATAGGTATGAAATGGAAAATATGAATAGACTTGTAGCATGAATATAAGCATATGAAACCATATGGCAAGATTAATGGCTAAATGATGATTAAATAAACATGTAGTATAAGCATGATTAATAGTATTCATGATACATGTGTAATAGGATTTTTGCATTGAGGGTGCTACATGAATTGCTTTTGCAAGTCAGGCACCATAGTGGCCAGCATCAGATAGGTCACATCATTAGAGTCGCTCTTCTTGGTCTCAAAAGTTTCCTTTTGAATGGCAGAGGCATTCCTAGCAGGTTTTTCGGGCAAGGGTGCATCCAAAACATACGACTTCTTCTCTTGCTTAAGAACTATTCTTAAGTTTCGAGGCCAGTCTATGAAATTGGTGCCATTTAGTTTGTCCTTTTTCAGGACTGACCATAATGAAAAGTTGTTGTTTGAAGAAGCCATTTTCAATCTACAATAAAAAATTTAGCAAGATTAAATGAGGTCTTATTTATAATCCCACAAACTGAATTAATATCCCTTTAAATAATTTGCGTTAGTTCACAACAACTTATTAGTTAAGCTGAGCTTGTACACCTAACAAGTTAAGTTACTTAGGTAGCAAAACTCCAATCATGTCTCATACATGACTCTTGGATCAAATGGGATAATATCTTAAGATGTCATAGAACAAACATATTTATTAGTTGCCTAGGTCCGGGCATCCATTTCCATGTTAAGTCCAACCTACATTTACAATCCATGCCTCACAAAGATAATCGGGTGCATCTAGGACTCCTAGTCTGCGTGACCGATGATCAATGCCTTGACATGTTTCGAATTAGGAAGGCAACTTTGTGACTTACTATTTTAGGGATTCATTTTATTACGGCTTACATGGCATACGCTTTGTCATCCATTCATAGCATGCATATATATATAATTGCATAAAGTAAAGCGTGACAAACATGGGCCCAAAAACCTATAACTAAGATTCTATACTATTACATAAGAATCATCAAGTTGGGCTTCTCCACTCCGGTGGGCTTCGTCTTGATTTATAAAGTCTTCAAATAAATTATATTCTAAGAAATAAATGAACTTTTACAATAATACATAATGGCACGCAGGCCATATTTAATTACAAAAACCCAGGGCCCATGAATGCACCATGCATATCCATTCATCACACAAAACAAGCAAATAAACACTACAAAAAAAATACAGAATAGCGACGAAAATTAGCGAGGACTATAAAATTTGTCGCTAAATTCACAATTTAGCGACAACTTTGCGACAAAAAATAATTTTTGTCGCAAATATTATTAGGTGCTAGTGGAAAAATAGATTTTGCGACAATTTAGCAATAAATAATTTATGTTGTAGCTAATTTTTTGCACCAAAATTTTGGCGAAAAAAATAGAGACGACTTTGCGAGCACAAAACCCTCGCTAAATCTTAATTCATGGCTAAAATAATTTATGAACCATTTAGCGAGGACTTAATCCTCGCTAATTTTGCGAGAAACAAATCCTCGCTAAGTTAGCGAGGACAAATCCCTCGCTAACGGTCAAATGTTTTTTGCATTTGGTTTATGAAGGATTTGGCAAGGACATTGTCCTCACTAATTTTGCTAGGAATAAAATCCTCGCTATATTGGCGAGCACAATTCCCTCGCCAAACCGTGAATCACATGCTATTTGATTTATGAAGGATTTGGCGAGGACATTGTCCTCACTAATTTTGCTAGGACTAAAATCCTCGCTAAATTGGCGAGGACAATTCTCTCGCCAAATCGTGAATCACATGCCATTGATTTATGAAGGATTTGGCGAGGACATTGTCCTCGCTAATTTTGCTAGGACTAAAATCCTCGCTAAATTGGCGAGGACAATTCTCTCGCCAAACCGTGAATCACATGCCATTGATTTATGAAGGATTTGGCGAGGACATTGTCCTCGGTAATTTTGCTAGGACTAAAATCCTCGCTAAATTGGCGAGGACAATTCTCTCGCCAAACCGTGAATCACATGCCATTGATTTATGAAGGGGCTAATTTTGCTAGGAATAAAATCCTCGCTAAATTGGCGAGGAAAATTCCCTCGCCAAACCGTGAATCACATGCCATTTGATTTATGAAGGGGCTAATTTTGCTAGGACTAAAATCCTCGCTAAATTGGCGAGAACAATTCCCTCGCAAAAATTAAATAAACTATATTATTATTAATTAAATTATTATTTTTATATTTAATAATATTAATTATTATTAATTATATAATAAAAACTTAGGTGAACTAAATTATTGTTATTGAAATTATTATATTTATATTCATTTATTAACATTAATTCTTATTAATTATATAATAAAAGAAATAAATTCCAATTTAGCGAGGAACAAAGCCTCGCTAAATTGGTGAGGACAATAGTCCAAGCTAATGCAACATGAATTAAATATCAGCGAGGGAATAGCGAGGGATATGTCCTCGCTAAATTGGCGAGGACTACATTCCAAGCTAAATTAGCGAGGGATATGTCCTCGCTAATTTTGGCGAGGACATTTTCCTCGCTAACACTTAAGTTATATGGTATTTGATATATGAACTAATTAGCGAGGATAATGTCCTTGCTAATTTAGCGAGAGTTTGTGTCCTCGCAAAAATAACAATACAAATTGATGTATATAATTATATACCCATTAGCGAGAAATAGAGGTCCTCACAAAATTTGCTACAACTATTACCCACTCTAAATTAGCTTGGATATTTTTCCTAGCAAAATTTGCTAGGACTATTTTCCTAGCTAAATAAAAGTATCAAACTTCATTATAAGGTGCCATCATTTTCAAAACTCCCTCCATTTTGAAATTATTTTCCAACCTCACTCCTATTTTAGCGGGATAAAGATTAATTTTAGGGGATTTCATTGAAACTTCATTAGAAGAAGATCGTTTTAAAGAGTAGATCGTTTTGATTTATTTTCTTCATTGCCCAGTTCTGATTTTCTATGTTTTTGACGGTGAGAGTGCAATCTGGTATCAGAGAGCTTTGATTTCAGTGAAAAACTTAAAGGTGCCCCATTAGTTTGGGGCCAATTTATTGAACTGGGTCCGAACTATTTCGCTCTTTCAGCATTCTTTTCCGGTGATTTTTGCGAAAAGGGGTGTTACTTTACTGTGGAGCGAGAGCAATAGACAGCAAACATGGACGGTCCTCTTGATTTTGAATCCGAAGACCCGCTTCTTAATACCCCTGTTATTAACTAGAAATGGTATTTCGTTTAATTGGGATTTTTTTTTGCCCCATTTTAAGTTTGCGTCTCTTTATTCTTCAATTTGATTTGTTGATTGTCTTTTTAAATTCTCATTTTTGTTGTTAGATTTTCTATCTTCATGTTTCTGCATTTAAGTATCCTCTTACAATCTGAATCAGGAAGAAGGTTATTGGATTCGATGATCTTTTGACTGATTATGTAAATTGCAGAAAACCCCACCGCCTTTTGATTTTCCTGAACTTGGGAGTTGGTCATTTTTGCAGTCCTTCGTGAGCAATAAGCTCAACGCTCTGGTTGGGCTCACTGCTGAAAATGGTTGTTGTTTAACTTTTACTTCTCGTCAGAGTTTCCCCTAATCACTGAATTAAGTATTTGGAATTAAATTTTGTTGATTTCATCACTTTTCTCACTAGGCCTGCTTTTCAACTTGCTTGACCTCTTGTTTGCAATAGCGCTATACATCTGCTACTTTGAAGTAATTGTCTTACTCACTCGACCAAGTGTGAGTACTCAATCTCAATTTCGAATCTTTTGGCTTTAAAGTAATTATTTTTGGTAGATGAGAAGATTTAGAATCTAGAATTACGTTATAGAATTTGAGCAAAAATCTCATTCTGGTGTTATGCATCATTTCAGCTTGTAAAGCCCGAGGCTCTGATCTACGAGTTCACTTCAAGGTATATTATGTTCTTTTCAAGTATTTCAAAACTAAAGCTTCTGAACTTTGCTTCAGCTATATCTTTAATTTTGGTTGTCCCCATTTCATTCATATCTATTATACATTATGTGGCGTTTAATTCTATTTTAGATGACTTAGATGAATGAACTGAATTTCCTAATGATGGGTTAATATATGACGAATTTTTCCTTGATTTTTATTTTTCCGTGATCCTTATATTTTCTGAAGCTCTCAATCATTTACAATCACGATATTCTACAAATGATTTTGTGCCACCATCTTTAGTCATATATTTCGCATTCCCTGTGAGAGCTAAGATATGAATTCTGCATTATCATACCAGTTGCTCTATATGCTGCATAAAGTTTAAGATCCCTTTCTTTGTCAGTAGAAGCCCAAACATAGAATTAGGATTTGCTGTCTTTACTCCTTTAATTGAAAATTTCTCACATAGGATGACGTTAATGGTGTACCTGTCCATTTGATGTGAGTGATACTTTGTTTGGCTCTTAGTTAATTCTCAAGGAAAAGTTTGGAAAAAATAAATGAATTTCTGTTTTCCTATTTGATCATGTTTCTCATAATAAGCTTAGGGAAGTTATTCGCTTTTGGAGTCTCTGTACATGTTTTGCTGGGTGACTGATGATGCCTTCAGAACCTGAATAGGAAAACACATGTATTTTTTCAGTGTCTTATCTTACGATAAATGCAACACCGACTATGGATTGGAACTATATCAACTGGCTATCTGTCTATTGAGTGCTTTCTGTTGAAAAGAATTAGTGATTGTGGTAGTTATTGTATATTGGGTACTGAGAGTGCATTGCATATGTAGATATTTCCTTTTCACTTTAGTCAACTGTAGCTATAATGCTTAGGTTTTGTTTCGTTTGCTGGATTCAGACATGGAGATTATGTTCATGCATGTGAATAGAAATTCATTGTAGGATTCTAGGGGATTTTAATTTGATAATGCAACTTATCATTGTTTGATTAGATTTAAGAAATTACTTTGGGTTCACAATTTGGACAGAAATCTTGTTCAATTAATAAATTGAAATACCCTGAAGAAATTGCAGTTCAAACCACTCCAAACGAGGTCACACCATATTCATAAATCTAAACATCATGAATCTAATTAATTAAAAAAATTGCTGAGGTGTCAACAAATAATACAGATCACATAACAATTGCAAGGATTGTTGGTTAATGGCTGGCTTTCAAGACTGGTCTTTGTACATGGTCATGTAGAAGAATCAATAGCCAAATGGACTTTTAATTTGAGTGAGTACCTGTTAGTCCTACCTTCTCCATTTTATCATTATTTCAATGTTTGCTATGTTCTCATTCTTTTTTTTTTCAAGTGTTGTATTAATCAAAAGAAGAACTAAGGACATCTGCTTGTGACTTCTGGCGCGTCATTCTTTCATCTGAGATTAAGGTGAATTTCTTTTAAACACTCATTGTGTTGGTACTTTTTTTTATTGGTTAGTGAAGAAGTGGTATGCTTACTAATTAATGGATGATGGATTTTTATTTTAACTTCATTTATAATGGTTTTCCATATTTAGTAAAGTCCAACATTATCTTGTGTGTCATGGACCTGTAATCAACGAAGAATAAAATGTAAATAAACAAAAATTTAGATTATGGGTGGCTGTTAGTCGAACAAACGGGCTTCACAAGGAGCTATGTAATTTGGCAAGAAAAAAATTGTTAAACAATAAAGGTTGAAAATTGAAATGATTGACAGGTAGGCTAAAATGTGGGAAGTGTGGATCAAAAAACAATCTGTTCATTGTTGCTTTCCGTTGCCCATGAACCATACTTGATTTGATTGGATATAATGGCAGTGGCCAGCATATTAATGGATTATGGTTTTCTTGCCAAGTTTATTATATTTTTGGGACGAGGATGTATTCATTTCGATTTAATTGTTTCTTTTTCCATTAAATTTCTTCTGGTTGCAGGGCTCAAGGTATAAAACACAATAGCTGTTGGGGTGGAGGTTCATTGATGCCCCCTGGTACGTTCTGTACCCTCTCTTTCTATGGGAGTGCCAAATGCCCCCTTAATTTTTATTTTTATTTTTGGTGAGGTAACACGATAATGAATAATGATAAAGGTCTCAATTCGTTTTTACGAGGCAACTTCAATGCAAGGTTCGACTACTAATAAGAACTTAAATTTGAGGTTTCAGAGCTAATTCTGACATTTCCAGTTCTTAGTAATCCATATGGGTATGACTTTAAAAAAAACAAGAAATTAATAGGACTGATTGGGGTTGAGTCGCAACTTCAAGGCTTTTGCAGGAATTTGGACTCACATTTTCATAATTTTGGAGATAACTTTTGTCTATTAACTCATAAGAGGCCTCTATATTCATCGTTTCTTCACTCAATTATTTCACATGCATATATCAAGTACAAATTAGTTATTTCACTTGAGGAAAATATAAATTTCTTAGCTTTTCTTCTATAACAGATGGTGCGTCCTTGATATCAATGATGGTTTTACAGATGATTACTGTGATCTTGTGATTACTGTGAATCCACTTAATATCCAGGTTGCCTGTGCTGAACTAGAGCAGTTGCTTCGTTGTACCGTAAGTATTCACTACTCACTTTTAAAGTTTTGGGATTTTTTGCCTCAACTTTTAGCATGTATTGTACTTCAAGGATGTTTCTCAACCAAAGTCAAATGTGTTCAGTAAAATTGATGCATTTTAATTATTATTCAATTTTAGCATTTTATGATTGACACAATGCTTGTTGAGTTGCTTTAAGTGTGTTGATGTGGATATGCTGTTTTTTAATTTTCAAGTTTGTGAGCTTTAAGCTTGTTTTTTAATGTACTGAAGAAATAACATAATTTGATATAAGAAAAGCATAGAAATTAGTGATGGTCAATTCATTCACTTAGGGATGGCCCTTATTGCCTTGCCATTCATTTTTGTGGTACATTAAGTTTGAAGGCGCTTTCCGGTTAGCTTCCTGTTCCATTGGGTTATATGGTCTCTAACTGATTAAATTCTTAATGGTTTGTGAAATCCTAATTTGCTAAATAATGTGATAATTAATGACCGGAGATTGAATGATGCACAAAAAATTTGTTTTCCATTCTACATGTAACACCAATAGTATGAAAATGTTCATATGTCATTGTTCTTGACCTGTGATTATCCCAAACTTGCTTGTGCTGTAGTTTGAGTTTGAAGTCTGGGATAAAGTAGGCTATAGAGAAATTGAGGAACGTTACCATACAAAGGTGATGTAAAGAATATCTTGAAAGGTGCAACTGGCTTATGTGTATTTATAGTCAGAATTTTTTTGTCTTTGCAAACACTGGTTAGATGTTCAACATCAACAATTGGAAGATCAAGTTCTAATAATGACATTGGATGGAGTTATTCGTTATCTGCAATCAATCACTATACAACAATAGGAACTAAAACCAACTGGCATTTTATGAGCTATTTATGATTTTTAATTGTTACTGTTATATATGGATGTATTATTTTGGATATATTATTAGCAATGATATACACTTGTAAATAACAATTTATTCATTAATATATATATGTTTTTATATTAAATATTGAGTGAATATAAATTTATTATTTTTCAGTTTATTATTTAAATAATAAAATTTTCATATTAAATTAAGAAAACAAAAAATTTCATATGAATATTTAGCAAGGATAAATCTCATGCTAAATTTAGCAAGAACAATTTTTGTCACAAAATGCATGTTAAATTTTAGCAAGAAACTCATCCTAGCTAAAATTTAGCGAGGACTTTAATCCTCGCTAACTTTAGCGAGGACTAAATCCTCGCAAAACTTAGCGAGGACTAAATCCTCGCTAAAGTTAGCGAGGATTAAATCCTAGCAAACTTTAGCGAGGACGAAAATTCTCGCTAAAGTTAGCGAGGATTAAATCTTAGCAAACGTTAGCGAGGACGAAAATCCTCGCTAAAATCAGCTAGGATGACTTTTGTTACAAAATTTTTGTCCTCGCTAAATCGTCGCTAAATCAGTTTAGCGACGAAAAATCATCATTTAGCGAGGAATTTTGTCCTCGCTATTTTGCGTTTTTCTTGTAGTGAAATATACATAACATTCATGGATAAAACAAAGTCCAATTTTAATTAATTTAGCCAAGCCCATTAATGGAAATTGTGTACTTAAATTTTTAAGAGAAGATCCCATGATGGGCCTAGGCCAAAGCCCAATGGACTAAATCCTCTTATTTAATAAGTTCTCTTAAAATCCCAAAACACAAACTAGTTAGATTTGTGCCATAAATTAACTCTAGTATAATTTCAGATTTTTCCATTTTTAATTTTGTCATACAGCCCATAAACATTAAAAATACATATAATATGTAGCAACATGAATTAAAATATAAAATCATGAAGAACATATATCATACACGGCATTCATACAAAAACAAACAAACAACAATTAAGCTAGTTGTTTAATGCTCATATAATGCCACAAAATTGGACAAACACTTAAAACAATTTTATGAGTCATTTAATAATTTAAATAATGCCATAAATATTGAGTTAATGTTCTGTACTAATCTGATCTAAATGTGTTTTTTTCCATTTTAATCAAAACAAAACAAATAATGTCGATTAAACATGCAACAAACACAAACTAGTCATAGTTTTAAGTGATTTTAAAATTAATCAATTAAATTGTCCTAGACCAGAGTTAAAACCAATTTTAAAATATGTCCAGACCTGATATTAATCTTTAAAAAACATTTACAAACATGCCAAAATCGTTTTTACATTTAATTTTGAAAACTAGTTGTTAAACAAACACTTATCATGCCAACTAGTACCTAGTTTCAAGATTAACATGTACCATCAGGTATTTATAATTAAATCTGATGTATGAATAGCTTTAAAAACATCTTAGGACAGTATATTAACATGTTATAATAATTATAATACCTATCTAATCATTTAAAATCATTTTTAGACCAAAACAATGCAAAAAACTCAAAATAGAAAATTTCAGCATTGCATGTTTTTAAACGAACGATTTTTGATTAAATATTTAACGCATCTAAAGCACTGAAATAAGCATGTTTACACTCTGATACCACTTATGGAATAGGACATGGCATATATATGATGATGATGTAGTAGAAAAATATTAAAATTGATCATACATACCACGCAATCCATAAACAAGAATCAAAAACATGCAATTTTAAGGTTTTGAAACTTACAATCTTAGATGTACTTTAAATCTTGATTTTGATGATGAATAGCAAATAGGATGAACTTATATGCTTCCAGTCTTGATCACTAACTCCAAAGCAACAGCCTTTATGCCACTCCTCTCTATGTTCACACACACAATTGCAATGAAGGCTTAAAATTGAGAGTGCTAGCTCTATGTGTAAATGATTGGCAATGGTAATGGATTGAAGCTACAAGATCTGATCTTGTTCTTCCTTTAGGTGGCTATTGATACCCAAGAGAATAAGAAAGAATCCTTTCCCCTTGTGTATTTTGGCCAAGAGTGTGAGAGAGAAAATCACACCTAGGGTTTTGTTTCTTTAGTTCACAAAATATATATCATTTGTTTTGGTAAGTGTTAATTCTGAAATTTACTACCTAAAGATAGTAAATTAAGCCTCCATCACTTCTTAAAATCAAGTGATATATATTAATTCAAACTCTTTTAAATTTTAAATTCAAATTAATTTGAAATAAACATAAGACATTTAATTCAAATTATCACTTAATTAGGATATATACATGTGCTGAAATTCACATTGAATTTGTCTTTGAATTTCGGCCAATCTCTCTCCTATTTAAGTGTTTTATTTTGATTCAAATGCTATTAGGCTTTAATATTCAATTAACTTAATTAATCCAATATAATTAATTAATTGAAATTAATCTTTGTGGGACGAATTTATCTCTCTCAAGGACCAAAGGTCAAATAGCAATTTTAATACCCATTACATACATTAATTTGACTTTAATTAAAAGCCCAAATTAATGCCCAATACTTTAATTAAATATTTTAAGCCCCATGCTTTATGTACGATCCTATAGGTCTATTTAATATTGGCAATGAATTAATAAATTAATCTAAATGCTATATATACTCTCTAGCAAGATATTATAACATTCCAAATTAAATGAAAATGCAAATGGCATTTAGTGACCTAATGCAATTTTTCATAGTCCCTTACCCATAAATATCAGAATTAATATAAGGCATGAAACTAGTCATCCTTATATATATTAATTCCTTTCTTGATATTCCAGTGACACTGAACTCTAAGATAAATAATGATTACTCATTATTTCATCTCGGTATGGCCATACACTTCTCAGTTCACTAATCAAGTGTTCGATGATATTTTCTCTTTTATTGAGAGGGGTAATCCCTTTACTTCTCTCATGCTCTCTAACATAAATCAATGCATACCCAAGCATACCCATACTTGTCACTCTATTACAAGCACGTTAGGTGTATATCAAAGTACACAGTAATTCATAAAAAGTTTCATAGAGATTTTAGGTCTAAGAAGTCCGATGCAAAACTTGCATATGAAAAACACTTATGACTTGTACCATGTAGTGTTCTCATGAACGGATCGAATCCAGATACCATGTTCTAAACATGTATCTGTGATCTCTGATTGACACTCTTGTCCTTATGATCCGTAAGACAGAACTCATCTTATCAGAGAGAGCATACTAGTCTTAATTCATTTGTTATTCCCATAACAATGACTGACTAGTGATATTTAGAATGAAGTCTCATTTATTTCAAGGTCTTACAACCATGTGCCTAACACATGATAACTTAAACAGAAACAACATTCTTGGATAGTTCTATCAATTGATATACACAGGAATACAATAGATAAAACAAATTCCTCATTTATTAAATTAAATGCTTTATAACAATATATTGGGGCTAGGGCTTACACTAATATAGTAAAGTAATCATAATTCCCGTACTTGACATTTGAGCTTTACCTCCTTCAAGGTCCATTTATCTAGCTCTTTGTTTTTTCCTTATACATAGAGTCAACAAGCAATAACTTATCATCTCTCTACAACCCTAATATCAAAATAAATCAAGCAGAGGAGATCTATGAGAGGGAAAACATTACCTTCATAGAACACCCAAAACCCTAGATTCCTTTCTTCATCCAACAACCATTGAGGAAGAAAGGGAGAGAGACATCTCCAGCAATCCCAAAATGCCGATCCCCTTTCTCAAAAACCCTCAAGAGTCCCTTCTCCAAAAAGCGAATGTAAAGGAGTTAGTGGGGTAAATATCTCCTTAAGTGAATTCCCAAACTTACCCTTATTCAATTTAACCCCCATCAACTTATTTTTCTTAACATTTAACCCATAAACTTCTAATTTACTTCAACTATATCCTTCCTTACTATTTTAGCTACACTCCAATATATATGTGCATAATTACCGTTATATCCCTTTATATGACTTAACTTCGTTAATGCAAAATAATCTAATTTTTCCTTATTAAATCTTAATCCTGATTAATTAACTATAATCTTGTTAGGGCCATGATTAGGTCCTTACAATTCTCTACCCCTTAAAAGAATTTCATCCTCGAAATTCAAAACTAGCAATCTTTATCTTTATTGCTAGCACTTCTTACTGTGCTATAACTATAAGTAACTTTAAGCATAAACATTCTCTATATCCACAATAAAGTCATCATATAGAATCATTTGCATCTACCTCCGATCTAGATACTCTTATGCTCATTGTATTTCTTATCCTGAATATCTTAATAACCTTAACATCTTGTATCATCATTTATCGCAAGGATTAAGTTCTCTTCTAGTCATATGAACTTTTCCTCAAACATCTTAATAAATAATCTAGACATACTTATAGTTAATCCTATGCTATACCTCAAGGCTTTTAAGCACATCCAATATCAGAAGGTGAGAGATATTGATAATATCTTAGATATCATCTCGTAATCTCTCCCAAAATCTTGCTACTGGTCCAATATATCAATCATAGGTCGAACTCCTAACCTAATCATCAAATGTATGCCAATAAAAATGACACCATGGTCTAGACCAATATCATCTTAATCTTTCAGAATAATTCCTTAACTCCTTATTGCCCAAAAAAGACTCAACCTAGCTCTGATACCACTAACTGTAACACCCTAATTCTTTAACCATGGATAATCATCATTTATTATCATCATCATTATTATAAACCTAGTAAAGTCAGGCGAAAATAATAATAATAATAATAATAATAGAACAGGTCATAATTACATGCCATAATAAAATAATCAAGCTTATAATTAAATAATTATAACATAAATGGCCTTCAAGAATCTTGAAATCCTCAAGGTAATTGCATCTAGCTTGACCTTCAGAGCTGAACTTGAAACCTACACAGATAAATGAACCCATGTTAAGCTATAAAGCTTAGTGGGGAACAAAACTCTATATATATAAACATAACCTCTTTACACAATTCATCTCATCATGTAAACTTTCACCACAGCACGAGATAACATATGAGTCTATTATAATGATTATATCACAATGGACATATTAGGGAAGTCCTCAACCTAATAATAAAACCATGCTTACCAACGTCTAGAGCATTCTTTAAATTATCTTATCTCGAAACTTGTCAAATTACTATTATGAGTTTACTTCCTTTCTTCCATAAAACTAGCTTGATTTATACCCTTCCTAATCCTTACTACTCCATAATTCATACATCTAGGTTGTTGATAGTACAAAACGTTAACTTAATGCATTAATCATATCGTTACATAATTCATGCATTCAATATTAAATCTATGCATGTCAAAGTGCTTATGCCATTTAACAACCATAGAGTTATTGTTATACTTGATTTCTTCATATATCTTTACCTAATTCTCATTTCGGATTCATACACACTTATTCCTTAGTGCTATCTTATCATTGCAATTTAAGACATCATACCACATCGTAGTATATCATGGTTTGCATTTGGGTTTATATCAGAATTATACATATGCAGATATATGTGAAATGTTCATACACATACTAACGGGTTTGCATGCCATTTCAATGAATAGGTGCCACATATCATGATTAATGGACCAAGTCCTCATACCATATGCAACATACTATAATTTCCATATACATAAAGATCATTATGTATACTGTGGTTCATATAACTTTTAATATAATACTGTAAGTTTGTGGCTCAAATGGCCAAACTATTCACTGTGGAGCCCATTAGTGAGCTTAGCCTGTAATGACACACACATAAGAACCTTTTTTATACTAAATGTGAGATATCATAGTCATGTAACACATAATATGGCATTTCATTTCATAGAAATAGTTTAAAGTCATCAAGAATTAGAATATAACACCATAATAGGCCATTGATCATGCTTACATCATATAAATGGAGCAATCATTGCATCTTTTCTTTATGTTATGTACATTTTATCATCTTTCATAGTCGGCCTAAGTACCAGTTCCAAGGGTGGATAATGGGAGCAATGGATACCCAAAGGTATCGAACTATGGATATCCGAAGATATCAAACAATGGACCTAAATGGGGTCAAGCAATGGTTCCATCAAGGAACAAACTATAGACCCAAACGGGGTCAAACGATGGTTCCATTAAGGAACAAGACCCAAATGGGGTCAACTATGGCCGCTGCGACTGTATCCCTCTAGGCATGCCTATCTAATCCATAACTGAACTAAGACCTGCAGGCTTTACCATTCTTAAGCATATTCAGATTCAACATATTCTTCTTTACTTAGTACGCCATTTGGTTTAAAGCCACATTTCATAAAAGAGGGCATATTATTCTTATCATCTATCAATGTTGAGCAATAGGCTCCAATATACGTGGTTGCAGATCATATAATCACATAGCCACATAAATGTCCTTCATACATATCATAGTAATTTACATGATAATGCAAATACAATAAGGTATTACTTTCATTGGTTAATCTTATCATACCTAGCATTATGCATGAAGTCAATAAAATAATTGCAAAAGTGTAGTTCTTGCAGGTAAAAGTCTTCCTAAGATTATATGCATGTCCATATATATATAATCATAGCAATTCATACATTTGGGATTCTCATATTTGTTCAACTTATGACACAGACTACTCATCATAGCATGGTCGAATCTATTATACCATATCAACTTACATAACTCATAAATAATGCTTAATTGCATACCTTATTGTTATTTTCCAATAGTTGCTTTCATAGCATAATAAGTCCCATCAATGAATAATTACTTTAAATAATACTCATGCAATTATGATCCATATAAGAATATGAGTAGGTTCTCTTTTGAATTAAGATCGACACTTGTACAACTTTCATCTTTTAGTTCACTTTTATAGTCTATTAGAACATGGACAACAAGTTATCTACCTTAACCCCATCATGAATGCTTCAACATCTTATTAATACTCTTTTTTTCATCATATAACATGTTATACCTAGGTAAAACATGCAAAAGTATTTCATCTTGTGAGTAGCACACTACTTGTAGACTAGGTTTTCCTATTTAAGTCACAGGACATAAACAGGAGGACAAGTAGTTTTCCCTTACATCTAGGCTAATTATTATTTTCCATTATGACTTGAACTATAAACAACTCCAATCATTCATGACTAGTGCATTGCATGATACCCCTTCTGAGCTTAGACATGCAACCTTACCATTACCCTCTAATTGCGCCAGACTATATCATAGTATATCATGCCATAGCAACGAAATATTAGCATGTAATATTGGGCAAAATCATTTACTATGATGGAGTACATACCATGTCCCAACTTTATAGGACACAAAAACTAGCATGCAATTTAAGATTACTAGGTTGCTCCTTACTCTACTTAGTTTTGTGCGCATTATGCACCAAAACACATTCTACTTACTGTAGTTCATATACAAAGTGCCCTTGTCAAATCCCTCATATCAACCTTCAAGTGAACACCTTTCCTTATTTCAATAGGTTATTACTCTAAATCTTTCATTGTTACATCATTTGATAGCCAGGTCTTTATAAACTATGTCTTTCTAGTCATTATCAAGAAAAAGAGATCTTAGGATCATGAACCCATCAATATTCAACTAGCATATTAATAAACTTGTAGATTTAGCTGTAGTCATGCAAAGCCAGTCTTGCTTAACTTTATCTTACTTTAAACCTTAGAATTGGAAAGGCTTTTAGAACTACAATAATTCATCACTAATCAATTAACATAATACTCACCACTTGTATACCCAACCATAATCAAAATTTCTTATTGCTAGCTCATTTCACTCTATTCATATCAATATCTTCATATGCATAGGCTATAAAATACTGGTTCACAATTTATAAATGAACTATAAATTTGGGGAGAATAAAAATCAATGAAAATAGTGCACAAATGACTATGCATTTCATAGAAACAAAGGTCAAGTGGTCGTGCATTTACATGGGTTAAAAGGCTAAGTGGTTGTGCAGCAGAAGAAGGGAATACATGGCCAAGCAAGAAAAGATAGGAAATGAGTTAACGTGCAGGGAAGAGAGGCATCTCATGCGTGGCCATGCATGGGTGAGCACCTTCCCATGCGTGGTCATGCATGGGTGAAGAACTTCCCATGCGTGGTCGTACATGGGTGAAGAACAAAAGATGTGTGGCCATAGGGAGGAAACACACTAGGAAACACACAGGAATACAATAGATAAAACAAATTCCTCATTTATTAAATTAAATGCTTTATAACAATATATTGGGGCTAGGGCTTACACTAATATAGTAAAGTAAACATAATTCCCGTACCTGACATTTGAGCTTTACCTCCTTCAAGGTTCACTGATCTAGCTCTTTGTTTTCCTTATACATAGAGTCAACAACCAATAACTTATTATCTCTCTACAACCCTAATATCAAAATAAATCAAGAAGAGAAGTGATCTATGAGAGGGAAAACATTACCTTCATAGAACACCCAAAACCCTTGATCCCTTTCTTCATCCGATAATCATTGAGGAAGAGAGGGAGAGAAACATCTCCGGCAATCCCAAAATGATGATCCCCTTTCTCAAAAACCCTCAAGAGTCCCTTCTCCAAAAAGCTAATGTAAAGGAGTTAGTGGGGTAAATATCTCCTTAAGTGAATTCCCAAAATTACCCTTATTCAATTTAACCCCCATCAACTTATTTTTCTTAACATTTAACACATAAACTTCTAATTTACTTCAACTGTATCCTTCCTTACTATTTTAGCTACACTCCAATACACATGTGGATAATTATCATTATACCCCTATATATGACTTAACTTCGTTAATGCAAAATAATCTAATTTTGCCTTATTAAATCTTAATCCTGATTAATTAACTATAATCCTGTTAGGGCTATGATTGGGTCCTCATAGTCTTTCATGTTCTTTTAACTTACTTTCAATAGCTCTCTCATCTGTGCATAACATGCCTTTTCAATCAAGTAGTAGAACATACTTGTTTGGTTGCTCATCATAACACATGCCTCACATATAAAGCACTATAACATGTCATAACATTCAATTGCCTTTTATCATATAATTCAATGAATTTCCTTTGTCATATTTTAACTATACATATATCAATAATGTGCTCATATGGATTCTTGGCATGCTATAGTGTTGTATATAGTTTGTAAAGGTGTTAAGATGGTATAATAAGTTCTTTCATATAAAAGCAAAGCAATAAAAGAAGGGTACGCGTTAAATAGGCAAGTTACAAGCGCGACAAGGGTCGTGAGCACTATTAAGGCTAATTTAACAGTCCACATATAGTGCATTATCATGAATGCAACAAATACAAATTATATAATTCTAATAACTTTTTGTTAACATAACTCTTGTAAGGATTTTTTTATGCCTAAATAACTTACTCAAGCTTACACCAATTTATCCACAGTTTCATGCATTACTAACTCATAGCTCTCCCAATTAATATCTTTAATTTAGATTCCATAATTTGACATCAAAATATAATATACAATATATGTATCTCACATATGGTTAAGGTCTTATCATGCTAAGTCCTCTTTTAGGAGTATAATTTTACAACCATGTTAAACTATTAGGGAATAAACCCTTTAAGAACTCTAAGTTCTTTCATCATTATTGACATGCATTAACATTTCTAGATTCTAGTCAAAGGCTTTCATTTGCTTGCATTTGCAAGGACAAGAAGATCCATATAAATTCAAACCACACAAATCCCATACCTTGGCCGAAAATTCCCTTAACCTCAATCTTGTGCCTTTCCTTTTCCTTTACTCATTCCACCTTCTTCTTCTCCTTTAACAACAATTTATCCATTTATCATATTTCCATCATTTAACTAAATCCATCATTAACCAACTAAAAAAATATGAAGAAGAAGAGATGAACACCAAATTAATATGCATATCTTAATGTTTAACACTAATTATCCTTGATCAATTCCACATGCAAGGATTTCTTTAAGATCACTTAAATATGCTTTAAGAGATCAAAGAAAATAAAGGAGAGAGAGAACCAAATTCTGGAATTTTTTACTTAAAAATTTGGTCCTCCATACATTTTCTCTTTTAGCATGAATTGACTTTTATAATGGCAATGGTAAATTCTCTTTTAAACCCTTCAAATTTTTGCATGTCCTAATAAAACCCCTCTATTTCTTGCATGTTATAAATTAACCTTTCAATTTATTTCTTCTTTTAAATCAACCCCTCAAATCACTCTTTTATTCACATTTGACCCTTAAGATGCCGTATTTATAAATTTACCCCTAAATTAATACTTCATGCTTTCAATTATACCCTTGAACATAATAAAACTAAAATAATAATTTAATTTCTCTCATACAATTAATATAATATAAAGAATTTATCACTTGTCTCATACCTTATGCGTAATTTAAATTTTATAATTTAATCTCAATTAATTATAGTCCTATTAAAATCATGCATTTTCAATTAGGGCCATGTTAGGGGCCTCACAGATTGAGTAATGGCATGGATAATTTTTACCTTTCTATAACTAATCCTATCTTTTTCCTTTTTATTATAATTATACTCTATTGCTACATATCCACTATCTACTAATATTGCTTCATAAAATTCTTTAGTCTTGCTCTAATCTTCTTTTTTATAATGCCAACTGTTGGGAAATACATAGTCCATTAATCTATAAAAAATTTGGTTTTCTAATATGTTAATCTTTTCTGGTTCTAATATCTTGATAAATAATCTCTTTTTGTTTAAGAAATAAGGAGAGGAATTTTTTGGTTTACACATGGCAGGAAAGGGTATAATAGGAGAAGAGGGAGAGGAAGGAGAAGCTAAGGTTGATGAATAGGGTCGAGGTGGTGCATAAGGTGAAAAGGTTTGAGGTCTTTGGAGTGGAGGAAAAGAGTGTGTTGGAGAATATAAAGGTCGAGGTAAAGATCTAATAGGAGAAGGTGTGACTAGTGAATTTTGTTGATAATTTCCTGATGATAATAAAGGTCCTAATGATAATGTTGCTTTATTCAAAACATTTTTGTTAGAACTAATTTTCCCAAAAGAAATTCACGAGAAAGAAAATCAGGTAAACATTTATTTTTGCTTTTAATGAACTCGATGTCAAAATCAAAGTTGCTTAGTTAAGCTTGCCACCTTGCAAAAATCTATTTTGAAATTAAATTTTTAACATCCTTTTCTAAAATATATTTTGCCGATAAACAGTTAATACGTAATAAAAACTTTTTCATGTATAAATCATCTTTAAATTTTTTTAATGCATAAAACAATGCTTAAAATTTCTTTCTTAATGGTAGAATAATTTTTCTGAGTTTGATTCCAGCTTCCTGAATAAAATCTTACTAATTCTTTCTTATTTTACTCTTTTTTTTGTTTTAAAATACCTCTATAGCCTATATTACTAGCATCTGTTTCTATTATCAAAAAAGCTTTTGGATGTGGAATATTTAAACATGGGAGACTTTTAATTTTTTCTTTGATTTCTTTTACCGTACTAGTATGTTTTTCTATCCAAGGGTCAGCTTTCTTTTTTAATCTATTATACAATGGCCAACATAATTTTCATAAATCTTTGAAAAAATCATGAACATAATTTAAACATCCTAAAAATCTTTGTAACTAATTCTTATCTTTTATTTCATATGGAAATTTATAAGTAAATTCTAAACTTCTAGTTATTGGTTTTATAATTCCTTAATCTATATTATGTCTTAGAAATCTAACTTTTGTTTGGAAAAGTTGCATCTTTTTTACAGAAATGACTAATCTATTTTGATGAATTAAATTGAAAAATATTTTCAAATTTTTTATGTGTTGACTTATAGAATAGGAAAAAATAAGTACATCGTCTATGAAACTATTGACAATTCATGTATTGGTCTTAATGTATCATTCATGATGTTTTAAAATTCTAAAAGAGCATTTTTTTAATCCAAAAGGCATAACATTCCACTCATAATATCCAAAGGGAACATTAAATCTTGTCTTATATCTATCTTTTTCATCTACTTGTATTTGCCAAAATCCTGATTTCATATTAAATTTAGAAAAAATATTTGCATCATATAACTTTTTTAATAAATCTCTTTTATATGGTATAGGGTATCTTATCCATTGTAAAAC
The DNA here is from genome assembly GCA_037975025.1 of Excoecaria agallocha. NCBI lineage: Eukaryota > Viridiplantae > Streptophyta > Magnoliopsida > Malpighiales > Euphorbiaceae > Excoecaria > Excoecaria agallocha. Next base: position 23,646 of record CM075816.1, read on the forward strand.
TGCATTTAAAGGTTTATAATTTATTACTAATTTAGGTGTTCCTCTTTCTATTTTTATCGCATTCATAACATAAAAAGCTGAACATGACCAAAGTGATTTTGAATCTCTTATTAATCCTTTATCTTTTATCTTTTAAATTTTGAATTTCTTTTCTACAAAATTTTTCTAAGTTTGGCGTCATTTTAAAAGCTTGTGATTTTTTTGGAATCTTCTTTTCATCAAAGTCTTTTATATAAGGTAATTTTACTACATTCTATTTCTTATTCCAAAAAGCATTGGAAACTGGTGCACAAATTTCTTTTGAAAATGTGTTTTCAAATTATTTGATTTTTTCTTTTATTTCTGGACTTTATAATTTTTCTTTTATTCGTTTTCCTTCTATTTCTTTGATAAAAAAATTTAATTTGTTTTTTTATTTCTTAACAAATTTATTTCTTGAATATTTTTTTACATGGCTTATTTCTCTAGATATTCTCGAAAATGAAAACTCAAAAAAACTTTATTTGTCTAATATTGTTGTTTTAATTCCATTATCACATACTTGAAAAGGATATAACATAGTAATAAAAGGTGTTCCTAATATAACTCCAGAATTTAAATTTTTAACTAAAACTAATTAGGTTTTAAAACAATATCCCTTACTATAAATTTTGACTCTAGATAATTTATAATTAATTATTAACTTAGATCAACTAGCAATACCTAATCTTTTACCAGTTTTTTTATAATATTTAGTTGGGATTAAACCTTCCTGAATACAATTTTGATCTGCTCCACTATCTATTAAAGCTAAAGTAGTTAAATGAAAATCATCATTAATAACTATGTCTAATTTTACACACCATTTTTTATAATTTATTTGAGATATGCTATTAATATATTTGTCTTGTTTTTTTCTTAATAATTATGCTTTTTAACTTTTTTATCTTCTTGTATTAAATTACTAAGGTTAACCTTTAAATTTTCTTCTTCTAGATTTTGCACTTTTCCTTTTAAAATGTTTACTTCTTATTTTAATATTCTAATTTGCTCTTGAAGATCTTGTATAGTTGATTCCTTCTTGGTTTCAAATCTGTTATATATTTTTGCTATATTATAAGATGTAAAATCTATTTTTTCTTTCCAACTTATTATCTCTCTTAACCTAAGTAAATAATTCTTTTTTTTTTAATTTCGAATCATCTATTTTATCTATTATCTCTAATAAGAATTCCTTTTCATTGCTTAACATATTTATATTGTTACATTGACTGGTCCATTATCTAAGTTAGTTTCTGCCATTGCTAATAAGGAATTTGAAAAATTAGTATGTCTAGCATCTCTCAAACACATTAAAACTGGAGTATTTGATCCTAATCCAAATAAAGGCTTTATTGCTATCTGTACTGATTCTATATGCAAAAATCTATATGTTTTCTTCTTATGTTCATTTATTGTTTTATTTTATAACAATTGAATAGTTTTATGATCTTGATTAATATCTATTGTCTATTCAGTTTGTTTTATAGAATAATCATGAAAAATTTCAAAAGTACCTATTGAATATATTGTTCTAATATCTTGTTTAGGTATAGTCCAATCAAATAAATCATTCTTTACTTTTTATATATTTACTTCTACATAATTTATTTCATCCATTTCTCTAATATTATCTTCACTAGTTGAATCAAATCTAGAGTCTTAAATAGAAAATATTCTATTTAATCTATCCATCCAAGTATGTTTAATTAAGCTAAATTTAAAAAGAAGTTAAGCATGAAACCTGTACGAATAATGGGACCACTCAGCCAAACGGGACCACCAACACGCCATTCTCGGCTACCAAAAGGCCGACCAATGCTAGGCCTTCGGGCTAACCAACGTTTCACCGCTCCAAGTACAGCCTTAAATTGTTTCTAAATTTATCTTAACTAAATATACTCATATGGATATCTTAAACAAAATATTTATCTAATAAAGATCTAGTCTCATTCAATTTCGCTAAGATAAATTTCTAATAAAGTATATATTTCAATTAATACTAAAATTGCTTCACTTAAAGTAAATTTCCAAAGAAACTCGCATTCAAAATTTAACCAAGGCTGACTTATACTACACTACCCCCATCGAGCTTAAAAGGCTCTGATACCAAAAAATAAGGATTGCTGTTATAGGGCTTTTTGGGATTCATTTATTACAGAGTTATAGCTCATGAGTATATTGTATTTTAGCATATGGGTATAGATTTTTTATTATTTTGTAATTAAATATTCATTTCTATTGATTATATATCTAATATTATATATTAGTCTACAATAATCTGAAAAATGAGGCAAATTTAAATTTTCTATTACTAAAATTTCTTTTTCTAAATCAGTTAATCTAGATCTAAGTATTTTTAAGTCATCTCTTAATTGATATATTAACCTATCTATATCTTTAACTTTTCTTTTAATATTTTCCATAATTCTAACATAAAGGTATTTTATTTATTTTATTCTTGAATTTTTTATTTTTATCATAAATTCTAATCTTTCTATTCTTTTGCATAAATTATAATTTTGAATTATTTTAAAATTTTTTACAAGTTTTTTAATTCTATATTCTCGTTTTAATTGAATTTATAATTCTCTATTTTATTCGATTATATTAGTAATTCTAATTTATGTATCAATTATATATTTTCTTATTCTATCCATTTTTAAAGTTTTACTAATTCCTTAAAGAGATCTAACATTAATTTTAATAATTTTATGTTAATATTAAAATCTCTACAATCACATATATTATTTTCATGTAAAATATGGTGATAAACTATAAGATAAACTTTTAATCTAGATATATGATTATTAAATTCAGAAATTTTTTGTTTAACATTCCAAAATTTTTCATATCCTTCTATAAGCTTTCATCTTTTTTGCTCTCTATCCATTAATTGAAATATTAAAAATCAAAAAAGCTTTTAGAATATTGGAAAGAAAATTAATAAAACATAAATTGCTTAAAAATTTACTAATGCATCAAAACATAATTAAAATTAAATACCTTATGAATTATAATCTAACGATAATATACAAGAAGGAGGTTCTAATGAGGTTACAGGAGTATATGTATAAGCTTTTGAAAATATAAGTTGTAGATTTTTTTTATTTCTTCTTTAACCTTGAAGTTAAAATTTTTTTATTGTGGTCTTGGATTTTAGGCTCTAAGGCTCTTCAAACTCTTTCAAACTCTTTTAAAACTCTCCAAACTTTGCTTTGCACTTGAAGAAACTATCTCCTTATATGCAAAATATTTTAATGTAAGATAAGGCTGGATCCTACTTCAAATATGTCGAAGATAACAAGTAATAATTGCACCATGTTCAAACCGCATTTTAGACGTGTTTTAGAGATAAAGGTTTTATTTTAAATAATAAAGGTGTCGAAGGGACATTATTCCTTTTGAAAATTGTCGGGGTAAAGGTTTAGCTTTGGATTGAAAGGATAAAAGGATAATAATTACTTACTTTAGTAAACATTATTTTTTGCCGAGTAAGGATAAGGTTGTATTTTGTAAATAGGAGAGATAAGGATAAAAGGAAAGGTAAAGATAAAAAGCTAACTTTAAAGACTTTTGAAGGTTTTCTCGTAAAGTATCTTTGTAAACTTTTGTAGGAAAGTTTTAAGACTTTTACTATTCCACTTTTGAAAATTTGACTTTTTTGACTATTTTTAGACATTTACATTTGTATTATATTTACATTTGCATTCTATATTTCTATATTGGCATAAGGATCTTGAGAATCATCGAATGCTCAGTTATGAGGAGTACTACTTTCCGATGAAGATGCTTTTTCAGCTGAAATTTGATTGATAATTGAATTGAACTCTTCTTCGAATGCTTCTAATGATAATAAATTGACAATCTAATTTTTATCTACAATGAAACCTATTAATGGAGTTGAAGTCGAAGCTGATGAAGTCTTTAGCTCAAAATAATTTATAACTGCTTGCCTATCTGCTTTGTTGACATCAAAACTATCCCACCATTTAACTTTGAATTCTTTATATAAAATAGGTAACTGATTAATCTATTTGGCAACATGGTATTTCATGAGATAATCCATGGTACCTTGAACATTGCACGATACTTGAGAAGATTATTTGGTGTGCCTGGATTGCAATAAGTCGTAAACTTGACACATGCATCTTTTATTTGAAATGGAGCTACCTCTAGTATTAATCCAAAATAACTAAATGATTTGATGAACCAATTAGGAAGAACACCACCAAACTTGTATGAAAAGTAAAAGAACCACGAATGTTGAAAATTCCTTAAGTAAAATGCTCTATACCAAGCTTATTGATAATCGTAGTAGCTGTATAGCAATCTCGGAGGATATCCAAATAATGTCTTAACTTGATATGGTCTAGAACCCCATTCTGATTGAGTAATGACATGGATAATTTTTACTTTACTATAACTAATTATATCTTTTTCTCTTTGATCATAATTATGTTCTATTTCTACTGATCCAGTATCTATTAATATTGCTTCATAAAATTCTCTAGTCTTACTTTGATCTTCTTCTTGATAATGCCAACTGTTAGTAAATACATAATCTATCAATCTATAAAAACTTTGGTTTTTTGATATTTTAAGCTCTTCTGGCTCTAATATCTTGATAAATAATCTCTTTTGGTTTAAGAAATAATTAGAGGGATTTTTTGGTATAGATATGGATAGAGAAGGTATAATAGGAGAAGAGGGAGAGGAAGATGAAGCTATAGCTGATGAATATGGTCGAAGAGGTACGGAAGGTGAAAAGGTTTAAGGTCTTTGGAGTGGAGGAAAATAGGGTGCTGGAGAATGTAAAGGTCTAGGTAAACATCTAATACAATGAGGTGTGGCTAGTGAATTCTATTGATAATTTCCTTATGATAATAAAGTTCCTGATGATAATGTTGCTTTAGTGAAAACTTTTTTATTAGAACTTATTTTCCCTGTAGAAATTCACAAGAAAGAAAATCATGTAAACTATTATTTTTTCCATTGATGAACTCGAATTCAAAATCAAATTTGTATAGTAAAACTTGCCACCTTGCAAAAATCTATTTTGAAATTAAATTTTTAACATCATTTTCTAAAACATATTTTGCTGATAACAATTAATGCGTAATAAAAATGTTTTCATGTATAAATCGTCTTCAAATTTTTTAATGCATAAAATAATGCTTAAAATTTCTTTCTTAATAGTAGAATAATTCTTTTGAGTTTGATTCCAGTTTTCTGAATAAAATTTTACTAACTCTTCCTTATTTGACTCTTTTCTCTTTTATTTTAAAATACCTCCATAGCCTATATCACTAGCATATGTTTCTATTATCAAAAAAGCTTCTGGATGTGGAATATTTAAACATGGGAGACTTTTAATTTTTTCTTTGATTTCTTTTATTGTACTAGTATGTTTTTCAGTCTAAGTTTTAGGTTTCTTTTTTAATCTATTATACAATGGTTGACATAATTTTCCTAAATCTTTGAAAAAATCATTAACATAATTTAAACATCCTAAAAATCTTTGTAATTAATTTTTAATTTTAATTTCATCTGTAAATTTATTAGTAAATTCTAAACTTCTAGTTATTGATTTTATGGCTCCTTTATCTATATCATGTCCTATAAATCTAACTTTTGTTTGGAAAAGCTGCATCTTTGGTGCTGAAACAACTAATCCATTTTGATGAATTAAATTGAAAAATCTTTTCAAATGTTTTATGTGTTTACTTATAAAATTAGAAAAAAAAAGTACATCGTCTATGTAAAGTATTGAAAATTCATTTAATTGTCTTAATATATCATTCATAATATTTTGGAATTCTGAAGGAGCATTTTTTAATCCAAATGGCATAACATTCCACTCATAATGTCCAAAGGGAACATTAAATCCTGTCTTATATCTATCCTCTTCATCTACTTGTATTTGCCAAAATCCTGATTTCATATCAAATTTTGAAAAAAATGTTTGCATCATATAACTTTTTTAATAAATCTCTTTTATATGGTATAGGGTAATATATCCATTGTAAAACTACATTTAAAGGTTTATAATTTATTACTAACATAGGTGTTCCTCTTTCTATTTCTGCTGCATTTATAACATAAAAGGCTAAACATGACCAAGGTGATTATGAATTTCTAATTAATCCTTTATATTTCAAATCATGAATTTCTTTTCTACAAAATTTTCCTAAGTCTGGCATCATTTTAATAGCTTGTGATTTTGTTGGAATCTTCCTTTCATCAAAGTCTTTTATATAAGGTAATTTTACTACATGATGTTTCCTATTCCAAAAAGTATTGGGAACTGGTGCATAAATTTCTTTTGAAAATGTCTTTTCAAATTCTTTGATTTTTTCTTTTATTTTTAGACTTTCTAATTGTTCTTTTATTCGTTTTCATTCTATTTCTTTGATAAGAAATTTAATTTGTTTTTGTTTATTTTTTAACAAATTGATTTCTTTAATATTTTTTCTTACATGGCTTATTTCTCTAGATATTATAGGAAATACAAATTGAAAAAAGAATTTCTTTTTCTAATATTTTTTTAATTCCATTATCACATACTTAAAAAGGATATAACATGGTGATAAAAGGTGTTCCTAATATAACTCCAGAATTTTGATTTTTGACTAAAAATAATTGAGTTTTAAAACAATATTCCTTATTACAATTTTTTACTCTTGATAATTTAAAATTAATTATTAACTTAAGTCCACTATCAATACATAATCTTTCAGAAGTTTTTTCATAATATTTAGTTAGGATTAAACCTTTCTGAATACAATTTTGATCTACTCCACTATCTATTAAGGATAATGTAGTTAAATGAAAATCCTCATCAATAACTATATCTAATTTTACATACCACTTTTGATAATTTATTTGAGATATACTATTAATATATTCGTCTTGTGTTTCCTTAATAATTATACCTTTTAACATTTTAACTTATTGTACTAAATTACTAAGGGTTACTTTTAAATTGTCTTCTTCTAAATTTTGAACTTTTCCTTTTAAAATGTTTACTTTTTGTTTCAATATCTTAATTTTCTTTTGGTGGTCTTGTATAGTTGTTTCTTTCTTGGTTTGAAATCTTTTATATACTTCTACTAGATTATAAGATGTAAAATCTTTTTTTTTGAACTTATTATCTCTCTTAACCTAAGTAAATAATTCCTTTTTATTTCTGAATAATCTATTTTATCTATTATGTCTAATAAGAATTCATTTTCATTACTTAACATATTTATTTGGTTACAGTGAGATGGTTTTATACAACTACAAGGTTTTATTTCAGAATCACTTTCTGAACTATTGGTCTCAAATTTTTCATCTATTGTATTTAAATAATTTTTTGAATAACCAGTAATTTCTTCATCACTACTAGAGGTTTCATTTATCATTATTTTAGCTATTTCATTTTTTAATTCTTCTGAAATATCTAAATTATTGATTCTTTTTCTTATTTTACAATCTCTTGAATAATGTCCTGGTTTTCCACACATATAACAAATTACAATATCTTTTCTATTTTTTTAGGTCTAAATTTTTTATATTTTGGTTTTCTCTTAACTGGTCTTTCTTGATAATTTTATTTTGGTTTATATTTTTTTCTTATATATATATATATTTATTTATTTCCTTTTTGGTTTATTTTTCTTTTAGTAGCTGAAGGAGCCCTAATCTTTTGATAACCATATTGTTTACAAAATGATCCTAATTCTTTTCTTCCTACAATACTAACTCTTTTTAATTTTGCTTTTAGCTTTAAATTAGTGTAAATTGATAATCCTTCTATATTAACAATATTTATTAATTGTCCATAAGTTAAATCATGATAAGGTATTGTACCATTATTTTCTCCTTTTATTCTACTACTTACTTGTTCTGCAAATAATTTTGGTAATCCTGATAAAAAATTTTCTTTCCAATAAGTATTATTACAGTCCGATCTAGTCATTACTTTGGTTAAAAATAAATCCTTATAGCATCTAAAGTCTTGTAACTTAGGACATGTTAAATTTTGAAGAATTTTTAAACTTCTTTCTTGATATAATTGAAGATCTCCTATGAAGTTTTTAGTAATAGCAAATATTAAAGTATTTATTATGTCATCCTATTCATTCTCTACTTGCGTATTGTTTTCTATTTTAATAATCCTTTTTCTAGCTAATAATATATGAGCTTTATCTATATCTGCCACATAATGATCCCATCAACCTTTTAATTGTCTAGTAAATCCGAATAATAATATTTGAGCTACAGTTGCTTCATTATTTCTTTTTGATTTATAAGAACTAGCTGCTAGGGTCATTTCGTATAATAAATTTAATATTTGATATTCTGAAACGCCATCTATGTTCCATTACTATAAAGAAGTACTATCGTATCCTAATTGATATCTAGTTTCTTCATATTGAGTATCTGGAGTGTAGGTCTTGGATAATAATTTCGAGTTTTTGGTCTAGGTGTATAGGTATTAAAATGTAATTTTTAATTAAATATTCTTCTTCATTATTTCATTTAAATTGTTCTTTTACATTTTCTATTTCTGATGTAGTTTCTAATTCTGATGTAACTTCTTCATCTATAGTCATAATCTGTTTATCTTTAATTCTTAACTTTGCTAATCTTTCTTCTATTTTTCTTAATACGAGATATTCATCTTTTAGATTTATGGTTGTTTCTGGAAAAAAATAAAAAACGTTTAAACAAAGGTGTTTCTAAATTAATGGGTGTTTTTTCTACTACTAATTTTGATGTTTGACCTATTTCTACCTGTGGTTTGGGCATTAGTACTTTTTCTTCTACTCTATTTAGCTAACTTGCTATAGTACCTAATATTTGATTTGAAAAATTCTTTTGCAATATAACATGTTGTAAATCTTTTCCTACATCTTTTTTCTGCTTTTGTTTCTTTAAATAGTTCAGCAAAATAAGTTTTTTCTTTATTTTTTACTTAAATGCATTCTAGTAGAGGATGTATTGATACTACTGATTTTTCTTCTAAAGTGTTCCATTGTTTACCTATATTAGAAGATACATTTATTTCCTTTTGAAATGGATAATCTATATTATTATAATAACAATAATTTTCAAACCATACAAACAAAAGAATATTTACTTACTTATCTTCCATTTCTTTATACCATATACTTCTAAAATTACTTAATTTTTTTTTAGAAAAGTTATTAAAATACCATTCTACTTTTTGCTTATTATATTCTGCTTTTAAATCCTTTCTTAAAAGTTTTTTGTTTATTTAAAAATTAACCATCTTTAGTTTTATTGATTAATTTGAGAAAAAGTTTCCATTTGAGATCTAGTAGGACTAACAGAATATTCACTTTCTCTTTCTTCTATATATAATGGTCTTGGAATATTTGTATTAAAATATACTCCTCTTAATTCTAATTTTTTTTATAGATAATGATCTAGGTATTGAAGGTTTATTATTTGAATAAGTTGAAACATTATTAGACTGACTATTATCTGAAGAAAAATATATTTGACCTGATTCGTCACTCTATTATAATATTCTTGAAAATTGATTATTAATATTAATTGGACTTGGTTCACTTATTTCTTTTAACTTTCAATTTTCTGATCCAGTTATTTCATCCCATTTAAGTCTTTTTGGTATTTGAATACTAGAATGTGCTTTATTGGCTTCAAATAATAAAGTTTCATTTCTTTTGAAAGATTTTCTAGTTTGAGGATTTATGATTGTAGACATTACTTTATAATATACTCTATATATTACTGCTATTGCTCTAACATTTTCTTTAAAATTTAAATTTTTTATTTTAACTATTAAAGTTAAAGTATCTAATGTATTTGAAAATTTTTTATTAGGATTTCCAAAATTATTTGCAAAACGAGTAAGTAATAGAATAAAAGGAGAAAATAATGGTACAATACCTTATCATGATTTAACTTATGGACAATTAATAAATATTGTTAACATAGAAGGATTATCAATTTGCACTGATTTAAAGCTAAAAGCAAAATTTAAAAGAGATAGTATTGTAGGAAGAAAAGAATTAGGATTATTTTGTGAACAGTATGGTTATCAATAGATTAGGGTTCCTTCAGCTACTAATAGAAAATATAAATGAACACAAAATTATCAAGAAAAACCTATTAAGAGAAAGCCAAGATATAAAAAATTTAAACCTAACACAAATAGAAAAGATATAGTAATTTGTTATAAATGTGGGAAACAAGGACATTATTCAAGATATTGTAAAATAAGAAAAAGAATCAATAATTTAGATATCTCCGAAGAATTAACAAATGAAATAGCTAAACTAATGATAAATGAAACCTCTAGCGGTACCTAATCTTTCATAAGTTTTTAATAGTATTTAGCTGGGATTAAACCTTCCTAAATACAATTTTGATATGGTCTATTATCTATTAAGGCTAAAGTAGTTAAATGAAAATCATCATTAATAACTATATCTAATTTTAAATACCTCTTTTGATAATTTATTTGAGATATATTGTTAGTATATTCGTCTTGTGTTTCCTTAATGATTATATCTTTTAACTTTTTATCTTCTTGTACTAAATTACTAAGGTTAACTTTTAAATTTTCTTCTTTTAAATTTTGAACTTTTCCTTTTAAAATGTTTACTTCTTTTTTTAATATTTTAATTTCCTTTTGAAGATCTTGTATCATTGATTCTTTCTTGGTTTCAAATCTTTTATATACTTCTGCTAGATTATAAGATGTAAAATATAGTTTTTCTTTTGAACTTATTATCTCTCTTAACCTTGGTAAATAATTCTCCTTTATTTTTGAATCATCTATTTTATCTATTATGTCTAATAAGAATTCTTTTTTCATTACTTAACATATTTATATTGTTACATCGACATGGTCCTACACAACTATAAGTTTATATTTTAGAATCACTATTCGAACTATTAGTCCAAGATATTTCATCTATTGCATTTAAATCATTTTCTGAATAGTTAGTAATTTCTTCATCACTACAAGATGTTTCATTGATTATAATTTTAGCTATTTCATTCCTTAACTCTTATGATATATCTCAATTATTGATTCGTCTTCTTATCTTACAATCTCTTAAATAATGTTCTTGTTTTCCAGATTTATAACAAATTACTATATCTTTTCTATTTGTCTTAGGTCTAAATTTTTTTTTTATTTTTGTTTCTCTTAACTGGTCTTTCTTGATAATTTTGTTTTGGTTTGTATTTTATTTTCTTATATATATATATATATATATGTATATATATATATATATATATTTCCTCTTTGGTTTTATTTTTCTTTCAGTAGCTGAAGGAGCTCTAATCTGTTGATAACCATATTATTCACAAAATGTTCTTAATTCTTTTCTTCCTACAATACTATCTCTTTTCAATTTTCCTTTTAGTTTTAAATCAGTACAAATTGATAATCCTTCTACGTTAACAATATTTATTAATTATCCATAAGTTAAATCATGATAAGGTATTGTACCATTATTTTCTCCTTTTATTCTGTTCCTTACTCTTTCTGCAAATAACTTTGGTAATCCTGCTAAGAATTTTTCTTTCCAATAAGTATTATTACAATCTGATCTAGTTATTACTTTAGCTAAAAATAAATCCTTACACCATCTAAAGTCTTGTAATTTAGGACATGTTAAATTTTGAAAAATTTCTGAACTTCTTTCCTGATATATACTTCTAATATATATATATATATATATATATATATATATATATATATATATATACTTCTTTCCTGATATATACTTCTAATATATATATATGAAATCGGTGTTTAGCAAGTGTACTAGATCGACTAGTAATATAGGGAAATAAAATTAAAACCCTTTAATATCGTAATCAAAAGATTGTGTAATTCAAAATTTAAAATGAATGATGTGTAAAAGAATTTTCCAAGTTTTATAAAGTGATTACTGCTATAGTGTAAATTTTATTACCCTAGTCTCTTAGACTTAGATAGAGTGAGGGTGTCGAACTCTAGGAATCAATATATATAAGAGTTATTTTCTATTAATCGAGTACATGCTAAGATGAATAAGCAATAATAAAGTTAAGTGAATTTGTTTATACTAAACTGTTTACTAAGTTTAACTAATAATCTAATCTAAATTTATAACTACTAAACAATCAAATAAGATATTAGAATTACAAGTCATAAATTGATCAAATAAAGATTCAATGAAACACATATACATGCAATAATTGGAGAATAAGGCCTACTATCCATAGATACAACTCTCATTATCAAATAAGAGCTTTCCCATCTAAAGTCCACAAGCACTTTCATGTCATTGTGGAGATAGATGAAAATAATGAAATTCTATGCCTATTCTTTGCCACTCAAAGTGAAACCCTTGTCTCTTAAGTGATTTCTAGACTTTAAGTATATTCAATTGCCTTTCCACCAAAATACCCCAATTCTCATTATGAACAAATTGATTAACACATTATATATGGTGATCAAGCATATATAACAATTTAATTACCTAATTGAACTTAAATCATTTATCCACGAAATAAGATAATTGTATTAATATAAATCAATTCATACTTACAATTCTAAGAAACAAAGTTGGCCTAAATATATATTGTCAAAACAAAATACACAAGAAAGATAATGGTATCAAGCAAAGATCTAAAGAGAAAGAGAAGAAAGAATGGCGATGACTCCTCTATGCTTCTTTAGAAAAATATTTGAATGTTGAATGACCTCTTTTCTTCCTTGGTATATTCTTTTTTCTCATAATCTTTTCTAATAGTTTTGGATGTTACTTGGTAGCTTTTCTATATCCAAAATGTAGTTACTTTCATGTATTTATAGGGCCAAAGGTGTCCCAAATGATGCCTTTTTGGAGAGGGGTGTAATCTTGAAGAGGTGCATAAAAGGTTACATTGGTTAGCTTTCGTGATGACTTAGTGCACTGGTGTCGAGTTACATGAGTCGGCACCATTGTAACGAGTCGATACATGTCTAACTGGTTCATAACTTGGTTTAGTAAGGCTCGAGTTTGTACCTTGAGTCGGCATGTGCTGACACGAGTCGGCACAGGCATTAAAACCTTTTTAAGATCTTCTTCTTCAATTCTTCAAAAAAAATCCCTCATTTATGCTTTAATCCATCCAATTAGGCACATTCAACCCATAAAACAAAGTAGACATATAAAGTAACACAAAACATAATAAAATGAACACAAACACATGTATTAAACTCATAAAATGATGCATAACTACAAAAAATGGCTATGCTAAATTGCATAAAATATAATTCGCCCACAATTAAACCTTGCTAGCTCAAGCGAGAATACAAAAATCCAAGTGGAAGAACTAACAGAAGTATTTATCTTTTAAGTTAAAAAAATCCATAAAATTATCTTTAATATGAGCGAGTACTTCAAATAAAATAGCCAACAACTAGCTCCAATACATCAACAATGATAAGGTAGACAAGTTTTATAGCATAATTAATAAATTTAACCCACTATCTCATGTTATTAAAATCAAAATCAAGAATATAGAGGCAATAATCTAACCAAACTTTTTAACTAGGATAGACAATCTTAAAAATTATAAGTTCAAGATCAAACATAGCCATTGGTACAAGGTTAAGCTCACACACCAACTCACAGTTCTCATGGCATTTTTAGAAACTTATAAATTTTCTAAGTACTTTGCAATTTGATGGGTGCATTTTCTGCTCCATCCCATAAGATGACTTTGATTTTTTTTTCTTTCTTTTTTTACTCTTATGTGTGTCCCCATCCATTGCTGAAGGGTGAGCTATATGTATTATGGCTATAATTTCCCTAAGAGCATCTAAGTTTTTAAATACTAAACTTGAATCATGCCAGTACAATATTAAGTATAGTTAGAAAATTTACTAAACATCTTATAAACTTTGAAAATAACAACAAGAGATAGTAAAAAAAAACTTAAAGGCTATACTATATGAAACTTAAGATTCTATCAATTGAGTATCAAAACAAGCTATTGCCATAACATTAATATGCAATCAATCATATGAAGACAAACTTAAAGAAAACTTATAATAAAAATAAAGAAGATAAATGAATAAATATGCATCAACTTAGCATAGCACATACATGCAAAACAAAAATAAAAATACTAAAAATTAAACACGTAACAAAAACATAAATATAAACATCCCTTCTCCCACACTTAGAACTTCACATTGTTCCCAATGTAAACCTAAAAAAATGTAAAAAAGGAAAGGAATAAAAAAACTTCCCTTAATTATCCAAAGGAGAAGATGGAGGAGAATCTACCATATACCCACTTGAGCAATGATTGTATCAACCTTGTGCTCTATCCTCCTTTGTTTCCTAGCAAGATAGCGAGTCATACTCTCCATAGAATTTAACTGACGTTGCATAGATTGTTGGTTTTCAGGCACTTGTTCCTAAATCCTTAAGGAACAAATAAAACAACCATGAGAGGTATCTTAGGTTAGGCCACTTGCACTTCTATAAGAAGAGGCAAGAATGATAGCTAAAGCTTCATGAGCTTCCCCCTCTTGAGGCATACCAAAATCTTGTTCTTCATCCCACTCTCTCCAACCTATTCTTCACTCTCTTCCTCCTCTTGAGGTGGTGGTAGTGGTGCTAATCCTCTCTAACATGAATGTGAATGTGTAGGAATAAACCTTATCGAGGCATCAATTGCTTCACCCTTTATCAATTTTTGCCTTGTAAAATAATAACACTCAACCAAATGTTTAAAATCATCCAAATTATTATTCAATGCTTTGGCAATAATGGCCACTACATGACTATAAGTAATAGGCCTTTCCTTCCTAGATGCACATGCAAGCATTTGATTGAAAATCCAATAAGTCTAAAATACTTGGTTGTTATTATAAATGCACCACATAAGAAACAATTCTTGATAAGAAACCCTATTGAATTCAGATTTATGGAAAATCACACATGCAAGAACTTTGTGTAAAAGCCAAAACCTCAAATTCTTTATAAACATTGCTTTACCCTTCTCAGGTTGAAAATGGGTTCTCAAATTAGTCATAAATGTCCAAAGTTCATTAACATTAAAATTTTTAGGAGGCTCACACACTCCATCCTTTTTAAAACCAAAAACTCTATGCATGAAGGAATAAGTAAGAGTGTGTCTATCTCCTAGCATATGAAACTCTAATACCCTAGAGTCATTCTCATTCACTTCTAACGTTGTATAAAATTCCATCAACAAATTAACAATAGTAGGTTCATGGATGGAAATAAATCTACCAAGATTACATGTATTCAAAAGAGAAGTAAGAGGTTCAAGCATACCAAGGTCTCTTAAGAGGGAAGTAGAAAGATACTTACAAGACACAATCTCTCTAGGCTTAAGAGAAATAAATTTAACACCTTCCTCATGGGAGAAGATTAGAATTGGAGTCTTGTAAATGGAAGTGAAGTCCGCATCTTATGAAGCTTCCTTTTGAGGTCTTAATGAAGTAGATTCCTTTTTTCTTGGCATGTTGGATATGATAATATTCAAATGAAAAGAGAGAAAGAACTTGCTAATAGGACATGTGAAAGAGAGAAATAGGAAAAATAGAAACTTGTTAATGAAGGTTTTTAAGAGAAAGTAGTGAGAGAAACTAAGAAAAATAAGGAAATAAGAGAGATATTTATGGGAAAATAACCCTATTGGGAAAGGGAAAAGGCTGCAATAATAAATAAAAATGAACACTTGTATTTATAGGGAAAGAAAAATTTAAAAAGGGATGAGAAAAAGTAGGGAAGGTTATGACTTGATATGGAAAAAGATATAACTTTTAGGGCTTCTCACACCTCTTCAAAAGAATTTCAAAAAGATAACTGAAAAAATGACAAAATTAAATACCAAAAAACAAAAATTGAAAAATGGAATTTAAGATATGAAAAATAGAGAAAAACTGTGTAGGATTTGGTGTCATCACGAATCGGCACACGGGGAATAACTCGACACACGTGCTTTCTGTAGTGAGTCGACATACCTAGTGATGACTCAGCATGAATGCAACTTTTCATGAATCAGCACGTCCATTTGTGACTCGGTATGCACCTCTTCTAGAATGACTTGACATGAATGGTGAGGAGTTGGCATAATCCTACAAGGCGGCACTGTGACTCTCTGTAACGAGTTGGTGCACCCTGCCTAAAAACTTAAAAATTGAAAACAACTAAAAAACTCAAGAAAAATGTTAGGCAATAAATAATGACGTGTAACAATGAAATAATAACAACATAATAAATAATAAACAAACTTAAAAAGTATACTAAAAACTCTTAAACTAAAAGATGCATAAAAAGAAAAGACTTAATAAAACTTGTGGAAAAACTAAAAGCATTAAGAAACCTTAGAAATAACCTCCTTAGGTGCAGAAAGAGTAAGCAAATTCACCTTACCAATAGACTCACCAATAAAATATGGCTTGAGGTGATGACCATTGACCTTAAATACCTCTCCTTTATCATTCTCAATACCAATTGTACCAAAGTCATATATTTTAACCACTTTAAAATGACCAGACCATCTATACTTGAGCTTTCTAGGAAATAACCTCAATCTTAAGTTATATAGAAGCACAAAATCACCTTCATGAGACTCTTTCTTAAGTATATGTTTGTCATGCCACATCTTGGTATGATCCTTGTATTACTTTACATTCTCATAAGCATTCATCCTCAACTCCTCTAACTCTTTCAGTTGAAGTAACCTCTTCCCACCAGTTTGTTTCATATCAAAATTCAAAGCCTTTATTGCCTAATAAGCCTTATGTTCCAGTTTTATAGGCAAGTGACAAGACTTGCCTTAGATCAATTGATAGGGGGTAATACCTATTGGAGTTTCAAAAGCTATGCTATATGCCCATAGGGCATCATCTAACTTTAATGCCTAATTGTTCCTAGATGAAGAAACTATTTTTTCTAAGATCCACTTCAACTTTCTATTACTTACTTCAACTTGTTCACTAGTTTGAGGATGATATGAAATAGCAACCTTATGTGTCACCTTATACTTCTTCAATAAACCATCAATCACATTATTACAAAAATAGGAACCTTTATCACTAATAATAGCTCTAGGAGTACTAAGCCTAGGAAATATGACTTTTTTAAGCATCTTCCTAACTACTTTGGCATCATTAGTGAGAGTATGCATTGCCTTAACCTATTTAGATACGTAATCCACCATGACCAAAATATACTTATGTCCTAAAGAACTAAGGAATGGACCTATGAAATTCATCCCCTAAACATCAAAGATTTCTACCTCTAAAACTCCTTTCAAAGTATCTCATTCTTCCTCATTATACTACCTATTCTTTGGCATCGATCACATATAAGCACATAATTTCTAACATCTTTAAATAAAGAAGGCACTAGAAACCAGATTGAAGTACCTTATAAGTTATCTTTAAAATACCAAAATGACCACCAACCTCCATGGAGTGGTAATGCTTCAAAACATCTTTAACTTCATCTTGGGGAATACGCCTTCTAATTAAACCATCTGCACATCTCTTATAAAGCAAGGGCTCTACCCAATAGTAGAACCTACAATCATGCAAAAACTTCTTTCATTGATTATAATCCAAATCGTATAGAAGGATACCACTTACTAGTTAGTTGGCAATATTCGCAAACCAAGGGACCTCTTTAGATGCCACACTTAAAGATGTTTACCATGAAAGCTTTCATTGACAGGCACACCATCATCATGCAATTTTAGTCTATCTTGATCTAACCTTAATAAATGATCCACCATAAGATTTTTTCTTCCTTTCTTATCTCTAATTTCCCAATCAAACTATTGAAACATTAAAATCCACCTTAAAAGCTTTAGCTTTGAATCATCTTTTCTTAAAAGATACTTAAGGGCAATATGATCTTAATACACTATAACTTTTTACATCACTAGATAAGCTCTAAATTTATCAAATGTATAGAAAATGGCCAATAACTCTTTTTTTATGGTGGTGTAATTGATTTGAGCTTCATATAACCACTTGCATAATTAATTACATAAGGTTTACCTTCCTTTCTTTGCCCCAAAATTGCTCCCACCATGAAGTTACTTACATCACACATAAACTCAAATGGCTTCTCCCAATTAGGTGGTTACAAAATAGATACTGAAACTAAAGCTTTTTTCAATGTCTTGAAGGCATCAAGGCAAACTTCATAAAAAACAAACTCAACATCCTTGGCAAGTAGATTGCATAGTGGCTTAGCTATTTTTCAAAAGTCTTTGATAAACCTCCTACAAAATCCTGTATGTACTAGAAAACTCCTAATATCCCTTACACACTTTGGAGGTGGCAAATTGGCTATCACTTTAATCTTTGCTCTATCTAGTCCAATCCGTCCACTTGAGATAAAATGACCAAGAACAAGACCTTTTTAAGCAATTAAGTGACATTTCTCCCAATTAAGCACCAACCCATGCTCTATACACCTATCATAAACTTTAGAAATGTTCTCTAAATAATGGTCAAAGTTAGCTCCATAAACACTGAAATCATCCATAATAACTTCAACACATTCATCAATTAAATCACTAAAAAATTGAAAACATACATCTTTGAAAAATAGCAGGGGCATTACACAAACCAAAAGGCATATGCCTAAAGGAAAAAGTTCCATAGGGACATGTAAATGTAGTTTAGCTTGATCATTAGGATCAATGGGTATTTGATAAAAATCAATTAAACCATATAAATAAAAAATGTGAAAAATTAGCTAGCCTTTCTAAGACTTGATCAAGAAAAGGCAATGGAAAATGATCTTTTCTAGTAGCTTTATTGAGCTTCCTATAATCAATATACATATGCCAGCCTATGATAGTCCTGGTAGGTATCAAATCATTAGTCTCATTCTTAACCACTATCATGACTTCCTTCTTAGGAGCAACTTAAACGGGGCTTACCCATTTACTATCACTAATGGAATATATGATCCAATTATTTAAAAGCTTAATCACTTCCTTTCTAACCACTTCTTTAAGAGTAGGATTCAAATGCCTTTGACATTCAATTAAAGGCTTAGCATCATCTTCCAATAAAATTCTATGCATAGAAATCTTAGGGCTAACCCCTTTCAAATCATTTATAGAATATCCCATAACATTTTTATGCTTAAGAAAAACTTCACATAAAGCATCAACATGATCATTAGGCAAATATGAATTAACTATAAGGGAAAATGAGAGTTTACATTAAGAAAAACATATCTCAAAGTTGATGGTAGAGGCTTGAGCTCTAACTTTGTTTCCTCTATTTTTGAGCCATCATCCTTATTGAAGGGCTCAAACCTTGAGCCTATGAAAAGGAAATGAATTGGCCTCTAATTGATGCACCTGAGCATCCTCGCTAGCATAAGGTTCAATAGGCTCTTATCTCAAATAATCATCTAAAACATCAACACACTCATCAATAATGTTAAGAGAATCAATTGTACTTACACTTTTAATAGGTAAAGATCTCATCATCTTAGAAACATCAAATCAAATACTTTAATTGTTCACCTTTAAAGTGATCTTACCTATTTTCATGTCAATAATAGCACCAGCTGTAACTAAGAAAGGTCTTTCAAATAATATTGGAATTTTTAAATCCTCTTCCATATCTAAAACAACAAAATTTACTGGAATAACAAATTTACCTACTTTCATAGGCACATTCTCTAGAATTCTAAGGGGTTGAGTAATAATTTTATTGGCTATAGATAAACACATACTAGTAGGTTTGAATTCAACTAAATCTAAATGCTTATAAATAGAATAGGGCATAAGACTCATAGTAGCGCCTACTTCACAAAGACCTTTTTCAAAAAGAATACCACCAATGACACAAGGAACCATGAAACAACCAGGATCCTTTTGCTTTGGTGGAGACCTCGAGTACATTGCCTTAGATTCTTCAACTAGAGAAACTAAGCCATACTTTTCTAATTTACTCTTATGTGTAGTAATATCATTTAAAAACTTACCTTATGATGGCATATCTCTAATAACATCCATAAATGGAATGGTGATAGTTATATCCTTAAGATGATTTAGAAATTTACCAAATTGCTTACCTAAGTTACACCTCAAGAGCCTTTGAGAAAAAGGCAAAGCCTTAAGATCCACTTTAGGTTTATTATTTTTATTATATTGTTCATGCTTTTTGTTATCATTTTCAGACTCCAAAACATCATTACTACGAACATTAATAACATGGTCATTCTACTCTTTAAACATACAACTTAACTCATCATCTTTTTTAACCACTTTTTTTACCTCTTACCTCATTATGCTAAACTTCCTTACCACTTCTCAAAGTTATGGCTTGACAAGTCTCCTTGTGAGGGGACTTGGGTTGGCTAGGTAGCTTTCCCATAGGTTGAGAACTAGAAGAGGCTTGTTGGGCAATTTGAGTCTCTAAGATTTTATTATGAGTAGAAAGTTGCTCAAGCTTTGTATTCACTTGTTTAAATTGCTCCTCATTATTTTTATTGGTGGTAATTTATTGGTTAATAAATTGTTCTATAAGAGATTCAAAATGAGATTTGGGTTATAAAGGATTAAAGGGTGGCTTCATAGGAAAACTGGGTGGGTTTTGTGGTCTAAGCATAGGATTGGTTAGAGGGTTGAGTTATGATGAGGTATTGGACCATGAAAATCTAGGGTGGTTTCTTTATTAAGGGTTATAAGAGTTAGAATTGAATCCCTCTCTTTTGTTAAAACCTCCTTGGACAAAATTTACCTCTTCACTATAACTCATTATGCATAGGAATGAGATCCTCCGCATAATTCATAAGTAATACTTAAATTATAAACAGAATTAACTTGAGAATTACTTACCAATTTGGTAAGTGCATTTACTTTTCTGTTAACAAATTGATTATATCAAGCTCCAAGACTCATCTTGCCTTAGCCATAGTTGGTTCATCTCCTATATATCCTTTTGATGAAAGTTCCTTAAGCACTGTAACTATTTCCTTGGCTATTTTAGCCATCCATTTGCCACTTGAGGCTGTATTAACTATATTTCGATTTTCATTCATCAAGCCACTGTAAAAAGATTTGAGGAATCATCCAATCCGGCAAGCTATGATGAGGAAATTGCCTTTAGAGTTCTTTAAATCTCTCTCATGCTACATAAATGGTCTCATTTGCATGTTGTCTAAAGGTTTGAATCTCATTTCTAAATTTAGCTATCTTGTGATGTGGAAAATACTTATAAAGGAATGCTTGCCTTAATTGATCTCATATAGTAATAGACTCACTAGGCAAACTAATTAGCCATAATTGTGCTTTGTCCTTGACAGAAAAAAGGAATAGTTTAAGCCAAATTGCATCATCCATCACTCCATTTATTTTGAATATTACACACACATTAAGAAAAGCCAATATGTGGGCATAAGGGTCTTCTCCATAGAGACCATAGAACTAATTATTCTGCACCATTTGGATAATACTTGGCTTGATTTTGAAGTTATTATTGGCAATGTTAGGTGCCATAATTCCACAAAAGCTCCCTGATATGTCAAGCATAGCAAAATCTCCCAAAGTACAACTATCTTGATCAGCCGTGATATTTGAACTTTGGTCTTCCTCTTCTTATTATTATCTTTGATCTTGGTGCAAAGCACGTAAAGTTTTATCAATTTTAGGATCAAATGGAAGAAGATTATCTTTACTGTTATCTCTACGTGTAAAAGAAAACAAACTAAATTACTATAATTGATCAAACTAATAAAGTAAATCAGATAAAAGGCCTAAATCAACCTTTTTCCACCCTAAGTTAATAAAAATAATCACTTATTTGATTCCCCGGCAATGATGCCAAAAACATATTTTGGTGTAAATTTTATTATCCTAGTCTCTAAGATTTAGATAGAGTGAGTAAGGTGTTGAACTCTGGAATCAATATATATAAGAGTTATTTTCTATTAACCGAGTAGATACTAAGATGAATAGGCAATAAAAAAGTTAGGTGAATTTTTTTATACTAAAGTGTTTACTAAGTTAAACTAATAATCTAACCTAAATTTTTGACTACCAAATAATGAAATAAGATATTAGAATTACAAGTAATAAATTGATCAAATGAAGATTTAATGAAACAGATATACATGTAATGATTGGAGAATAAGGCCTATTACCCCTAGATGCAACTCTCATTGTCAAATAAGGGCATTCCTATCTAGAGTCCACAAAAAACTATCATGTCATTGTGGAGATAGATGAAAACCATAAAATTCTATGCTTATTCTTTGGCCCCTCAAAGTGAAAACCATTGTCTCTTAAGTGATTTCTAGATTTTAAGTAAATTCAATTGCCTTTCCACCAAAATGCAACAATTGTCATTGTGAACAAATTGATTAGCATATTATATATGGTGATTAAGCATACATAAGAAGTTCAGTACCCAATCAAAATTAAATCATTCATGCATGAAATAAGGTAATTGTATTAATATAGATCAATTCATACTTGCAATTCTAAGAAAACAAAGTTACCCTAAATACATATTGTCAAAACAAAATAAACAAGGAAGATAATGGTATCAAGTAAATATCTAAAGAGAAAGAGAAGAAAGAATGGTGATGACTCCTCCATACTTATTCAAAAAAAATACTTGACTGTTGAATGACCTCTTTTAAAACTCTTCCCTTCCTTGGTGTATTCTTTTTCCTCATAATCTTTTCTAATGGTTTTGGAAGTTACTTGGTAGTTTTTCTATATCCAAAATGTAGTTACCTTCATGTATTTATAGGACCAAAGGTGTCCCAAATGATGCCTTTTTGGAGAGGGGTGTAATCTTCAAAATTTGTGTGAAAGGCTTCATTAGTTAGCTTTGGTGAAGAATCGGCACAACCAGGCTCTGTAATGAGTTGGCACACTTCTAACAATTTCACAACTCAGTTTAGCAAGGTTTTGAGTTGGTACCCTGAGTCACTTTAATTAGTTGGCACAGGGACTAAAACCTCTTTAAGATCTTTTTCTTCAATTCTTCAATAAAAATCCCTTATTTATGCTTTAATTCATCCAATTAGGCACATTCAACCTATAAAACAAAAAAGACATAAAAAGTACCACAAAACATAATAAAATTAACAGAAACACATGCATTAAACTCCTAAAATGATGCATAACTATACAAAATGGCTATACTAAATTTCATGAAATCAATTATAGATTGGACTAAGCTAAATTAACAACCGAGCAAATAAAAACTAAAACTAGACTAAAATAAATCAAACGTAGATTAAAATTTGAATGGCGATAAAAATCAATAACTAAAACACTTTTTGCTAAGGTACTATTCACCTCATTTTTTGCTGATAATGATGTAATTCTAAGATAACACAAGTTGTTATGCAAAATCGTTTAAAGAAAGATATCTTGTTCAACATATCATTCTAGAATATTAAATCCTTTGTTTAAGAACAATCCATTACCTAGCATGCAAATATGGTTTTTAAACTCCTAAACTTCAGTTAAATCCTCTTTCGAAACACCTAATCTTACTTATTCTTAATTCAAATTCTTCAATCTAATAAACTCAAGAACATGCATATCATTGATTAAGAACTAAATTAACATTCAATCTTCTATTCAAAACATTGAACATAAATCGAATCATAATCAAAGATAGAATTTAATATATGAATTAAGAAATAACGAACTTGTATTAAAAATTAAGCTCACTTAAGAGTCATTAAAATAAAAGAATAAGGGTTTAAGTTTTCCATAGCAAAAGTAGAAAATTATTCATTGTTCATGATTAAAATGAATGAAAAAATAAAATAATTAAACACTATACTCATAAAGCTTCAAACTTCATCTTTGAATCTTTAGAAACAGCAGAAGAAAAAGCTTGAAAACCCTAAGAGAGTAGAGCTCTTCAAGTTCGAAAGAACAAAACTAGGTCTAATCTAAGATGATAAATTGTCTACCGCTTAAATTTTAACTTAAAGATGCTTAAATACCCTAATTTCTAGAAATTGTCTACCCCAACTACTTAAAAGGTTAGAAAAGCTTCATTTACCTTAACTTCAGCTAAAAAACTTGGTGGAGATGGTTGTGTGTCTCTGCTAAGTTGATTGGAAACAACTGGGAGAATCAGTAACTCGATGGGGATGACAGGGTATCCTTAATGAGCTCTTCAATTCTAGGTGGAAACACAAAGAACTCGGTGGGGTTGAATTTTCATCCATGTCGAGTTGATTTCTTGTGGATGGAGATCAACAAGCAACTCAGTGGGGATGGGATTTCTCCCTGCTGAGTTGTTAGCTTCTGGAATTCAACAAAAATGGCATCAAGTGACCCGATGGGGAGCTCCCTTATCCCTATCGGGTTGATTTGGTTCTTTTTCAATAGAAAAACTGCAAAAACACACAAAATCAAACTTAAACACTCCCAACTCAAAACACCAACACTTTAAACATAAAATCAAACAATTTAACATTAATAACTACTAAACAAGCCTAAAAACAAACTGAAAAACATAGTTACAATTTAAAGTTATCAAATACCCCTCACATAGCCTTTGCTCGCCCTTGAGCATATTTGAACAAACCAAATTCCTAAAATGATCAAACTCTAAGCTAGGAGCTATGCAATTCAAAATCATGATCAACAATTAATAGTAGTCCTTAATGACATTCCAACTAAATTTGATTCAAACACAAAAATATAAGTAATTTTTCGTGTGTGTGCGCAAAACCAAAATATTTTAAACCTTTTCTAAACCAAAACACCAGTGCAATCCAATAACCAAGTTATAGAATGAATATACATTGAAATGTATATGTGGTTTCGTACTTAAAACTCTAAAAATAACATAAGCCTCTTCTTTAGTATTGGAACCCTAAGGTCTTCTCCTTTAAAAAACTCAAAACAAAATAGAATCACTAAGACTTAAATAAGGTTGTAATGTTGTCATGGTAAAGGTTAATCAAAGAATGGTCAAAGGTAAACAAAAAGAATAACCACCCTCTGATTGTATAGACCAATATTTCCTGTAATTTGACTTTACCCACACTAATGTTACCCGAATCATTAATTTTTAATTCCACGGAATGCAACACATCAAAGCAATAAAATAAAGTCCACTTCAAATTTCCTCTAATTTTTATAGACTCGACTAAATTTGGGAGTTAAAAACCTTTTTTTCTCTCTTACAAATACCCCACACTTAAAATTTTGCTATAGAATGCTAGCTTATTGATTCAACTTTTTTTTCTTTATCTTTTTCTCTTTTTCTCTTTTCTTTTCTTTTTTTTTTCTATTTTTTAAGAAATAACAAACTTGCTAACTTAATTTTTAGCATTGCTAAACAATAGATTATCAAAAAATTCACAATCTCTATTGCCATTCTAACTTGAAACCATCCCTTAATAACATCTCAAACAACCTTTTTTTTAAACTACACTCTCTTAGGTACCCATGATCATTAATCCATTGTAATCATAGAGTGGCCAATTTTTAGAAGTAGAGATAAAGGATTTTAGGTGATAGGGTATATAGATGTGTGTAACAAGGAAATAGATCATAGCACGCCTTATTAAGATCAAAAGAGCCAACAAGGGATTAATTATATAAAAGGTAGGTACACAGTCTCAATACAGCTGAATAAGAAAAATAACCTAAATTACTTTCTAAATTGTTTGAGTTGTTTCAATGCTTCGAAGGGTGATGAGGAAGGTTCTAACATTTTAAAATTCTTGACTCAATTACCTTTATGCAATGATTTTTCTTTTATTTTAAAAACTGATCTTAGTGTTCAAATTTTCAAAACTAATAAATATTTTTCAGGTTAAATCCTAACTTAACTAGAATTTGATTGACCAACATATCTGTCCTACTGCTAATAAAGATTCTAAACATTATAAAATTATAAGTTAAAGTTCAAAAAGTTCACTTTTGAAAATAAACTAGGGCAGACTAAAATAAATGCAAACTATAAGATAGCTAAACTACACTATACCAACAACCATGAAAAACAATAATATTACTACCTAGTGATGGAAAAATACAAAGTTGACTAAGATTAGGTAATATGATAACTACACATAAAACCACTAAAATGAAAAATAAGATAACAAAATAAAACATAAAATATAAAAAGAAAAATATAAAACAATTCATGAAAATAAGGGGGTTGAGATTTTTGAACACTTCCATGCAAAATTGAGCTTAAATAAGCTCTACCCCTCTTTAAAATTCCTTACTATCCTCAACAAGGTAGCACAAAAATCACAGTCACTGTGGTTGTGGAAAGCATTACCAAAAGTGATGGAAGAAGTGGTTCTGATGCAGTCGTATGGCATCTAAACTACGCTGCAGCTTGTTTATCTATTTGAATTGAAGGCCAATCAAGCATTCACCTTATTCATAAAATCCACCATCTATAGGGTGGGTGTACCTCAAGTTCAGAAACAACAACATTATCTCCCTCATCAGCGGTAGCATCTTCCTCTTCATCCTCAAAAATCCTCTTCCTCCTTATTTGCCTGATCAGCTCTAGGCAATCATGCACGACTAGTAATAACTAAGTTGAGATATTTTGCCCTGTCGGTCTAATTTCAATGAGGTTCATCCCATAAGATCTTTATATTTTTAAGAATTTTATAGTTTATATAGATCGACCGACCAATAGAGTTTTCCAAATCGAGATGCCGAATTGCCTTTGCCAACATTATCACCATGCCTCCCAAAGAAATCTTCTTTATAAAATAAGGTTTCCATTGAAATCCTTGATCTTTCTTCATAAAAGATAAACACCATTCAATCTAACTCCTTTAACCATACACTAAAGAATTAACACTTCACCTACATTGACACCCTCAGGGCCATCGGTGTGCCCAAAAATTGCCAAAGCCAAAAATCTGTAAAGGAATCGCAATGCATGATTCTTGAGGTGATAAGACTTTGTGTTCTTAGTCATATAGTTGGTGGGCTCTATGCCATCTTTAATCAGCTCCCAATTTTGCCTTAGTGTTGAATTCGGTAAGCCCCAAACACCATCCATAAGAAAACCAAGGTGCTTAGTGAAGTCCTTAAATGTTATTGTATATTTCTTCCTCCCTAACTAAAAACGGATAGTTCCATCCTTATCACCCTTATTGAAGGTGGTTAAGACCGAGTTATTGTTGGATGCAGTTCTACTCTTTTCTTGACAAACTCAGCCTAACCAATATTTTCAATTAGCTAATGCACCTCTGCCTATAAATTTTTAGTGCTTATATCAAGGTAGAATTTATTAAAGTAAATAGGTTTCATATACTGAGCCCTTTCAAAATACTCATATAATATAGCATACTCATTGTATATATATGGGGGAAGATAAAACCTTAAGGAACTTGAAGTACCATCCGTTTGTGTACGCTTTGGAGCCACTTTACAAATCCAAAATAACAATTAAGTTATAATATAAAGTTAAAACTAAAGAATTAAAATCCAAAGTCATTGTAGGTAGCATCAAGGCTAAATTAATCAAAGATTGAAGGCACAAAGTAACTGTGTGGACAGAGTGCATAGAGAAGAACAAGCATGAAAAACACCTTGAGAGAAAGAAGTCACTTTATATTTCATCAAATTTAACCAAGATCAAAACTTCTTATAATGTGGAAACTCAATTCAAGCACCGAACATGCAATAAAGCACTAATGCAAAGAGAACATTCAAAAATGTGTAAGACTAGCTTAAGAAAGAAGGCAACACAAATAAAAAAAATTGTCCAAAAGAAAATTTCACACAACCAAAGTATTGACAATAGCTAACAAGTGTGTGCAGGTGAAGTTTAGAATCTAAGAGCAATTGGTGTTGGTTTGGTGACAAAAATGGGGCATAAGAACATAAGTTGTTCATTGCGGCATTTTATCGAACACTTTGTGGGCACAAAAATAAGCAATCTAAATCAAGATTGATCCAATCCATTGTCATGCCAAAAGTGAAAGACAACCAAGTTTAAACAACATAAATGCCCTAAGTATGAAATGCAAACACACAAACACATTTATTTTTAGCACAAACATAAACCAAAACAAGCCTTACAAACTGTAGGCTGGAGAGAAAACCAAGAAGAATAAATCCCAATCAAATAATTCAAATCAAGAATAAAAACATCAAGAATGCACTGAGAATTAAAATTTCAGAGATAATCTTACTTAGGTATCATAGATTTGGCGAAGAGAAGAAGAAGAGTGGGAGAATGAGAGTAAAGAGAGTGGCAAAAAGACAAAATAAAAATGAGAATTTAAATGACCCGACGAGGAAGCAGGGGCACTCGATGGGGATTGTATGGTTCTGCTCTATATCTCTTAAAGAACTCGGTGGGGATGGCATTGGTCCTTACCGAGTTCCTTGAATTTTTTTAAAGGCCAAGATGACCCAGTAGGGATGGCAAGCAACCCATCGAGCTAATTTTCCTAAAACAAAAGTATTGCTTTCTTTCTTTAAAAAATCACCCTGTTTTCTCAATTAAACTTATTTCCCCCATTTAAACACCCTAAAACTCAATTAAATTAAACCAATTAGCAAAACTCAGTACACATTAAGCTTGTAACTCAAACTGCACTAGGATAACATATAGTAAACAGAGAAAAGAAGTCATACCTGAAATTTAGAACTTGAATTTCCACTCTAAGTACCCATTAATAAAAACTCCATGATAGGTTTATGAATACCAAACACATAAAAAATAACAAAAGAACATAGAACATAAGCACGCTAAATAAAATACAAAAATCAAAGGTAGATAAAAGTTAGAAAATGTAGTTCTGAACTTATAAAATCTTTAGCTAGACTTTTTGAAACCGCCTTACTTGTCATGAAAAATTGCTGTTAGCTCAGCAACCTCTACCTGAGCAGCATCATAAGGCTTCAACTGATGTCCGTTGACATTTTATTCATGACCATCCTTTAGACTTTTCATCATTACCACCCTGAACTCATTACTCATGACTACTTGGTATGGTCCAAGCCATCTAGACTTCAATTTTCCAGGAATAACCTCAACTTATTGTTGTATAGTAGTCTTAACATTCCTAGAACAACTCTTTTTGAGCCAACTTTTAATCATGCAAATGTTTTGTCTTCTCCTTATATGAGGCAGCTGTTAGTGTAAGCCCTAGCCCCAATACATTGTAATAAAATACTTTAGTTAATAAATGAGGCATTTGTTTTATCTATTGTATTCCTGTGCATATCAATTGATAGAACTATCCAAGAATGTTGTTTCAATTTAAGTTATCATGTGTGAGGCACATGGTTGTAAGACCTTGAAATAAATGAGACTTCATTCTAAATATCCCTAGTCAGTCATTGTTATGGAAATAACAAATGAATTAAGAATAGTATGCTCTCTCTGATAAGTTGAGTTCTGTCTTACGGATCATAAGGACAAGAGTGTCAATCAGAGATCATAGATACATGTTTAGAACATGGTATCTGGATTCGATCCACTCATGAGAACACTATATGGTACAAGTCATAAGTGTTTCTCATATACAAGTTTTGTATTGGAGTTCTTAGACCTAAAATCTCTATGAAACTCTTTATGAATTACTGTGTGCTTTGACATACACCTAACGTGCTCGTAATAGAGTGACAAGTACGGGTATGCTTGGGTATGCATTGATTCATGTTAGAAAGCATGAGAGAAGTAAAGGGATTACCCCTCTCTATAAGAGAGAAAATATCATCGGCCACTTGATCAGTGAACTGAGAAGTATATGGCCATACCGAGATGAAATAATGAGTAATCATTATTTATTTGAGAGTTCAGTGTCACTGGAATATCAAGAAAGGAATTAATATATATAAGGATGACTAGTTCCATGCCTTATATTAATTCTGATATTTATGGGTAAAGGACTATGCAAAATTGCATTAGGTCACTAAATGCCATATGCATTTTCATTTAATTTGGAATGATATAATATCTTGCTAGAGAATATATATAGCCTTTGAATTAATTCATTGCCAACATTAAATGGACCTATAGGATCGCACACAAAGCATTGGGCTTAAAATATTTAAATAAAGTATTGGGCATTAATTTGGGCTTTTAATTAAAATCAAATTAATGTATGTAATAGGCATTATAAATGCTATTGGACCTTGGCTCATGAGAGAGAGAAATTTAGCCCACATGGTTTAATTTCAATTAATTAATTATCTTGTACTAATTAAGTTAATTGAGTATTAAATCCTAATGATATTTAAATCAAATTAAAACACTTAATTAAGAGATGACATAGCCGAAATTCCTAGATTAAATACTAAGGGAATTTCTGCGCATGTGAATTTCCAAATTAAGTGATTAATTTTATTATAATGTCTTATGGTTTATCTTGGATTAAATCAAAAGAGTTTGAATCAATATATATTACTTATTTTAAGGAAGTGATTAAGGCTAAAATAAATTATCTTGAGGTAGTAGATTTTAGATTAATCACTTACATAATGAGATGATATATATTGAAAGAAAAAAACGTGAAACCCTAATTCTTCTATGGTTTTGGCATGAACTTCTCATCTCTTTCTCACAAAATTCTTTTGGCCAATTTTCACAAGGAGAAAGGATTTTTCCTCATTCTCTTGTGTTCTTAGGTATTAATAGCACCGAAAAGAAGTAGAAGATCATGTCTTGTAGCTTCAAACCGTAGCCATTACACAATACTTATTTTGAGAGCTAGCAATCTCGGTTTTTAAGCTATCTTTGCAAGTGTGTGTGTTAGAATAGAGAGGAGTGGCGTAAAGGCTGTTCCTTGGCATTGGTGGTGAAGGTCTAAGGCTAAGATATCCTTCTTGGTTGCTGGTCATCATCAAAATCAAGTTTTAAAGGCATCTAAAGTTGTAAGTTTTAAAACCCTAAAATTGCATGTTTCGATTCTTGTCATGAAATTGTATGGCATGTATGATCAAATTTTATTGTTTTTTGCTGTGTGATCTTTATGTGCATACCATGTCATATTCCATCAGCAGCATTTTCATAAGACCATAGTTGAAATTTCTCGAGTTTATTGAGCTACAAACATCTCTTTTCAACTGCATATCTCAAATCAAAATTAAGAAACTTGGTAGCCTAACATGTTTTATGCTCTAATTTGACTGCCAAATGGCATGCTTTTCCAAAGATAAGTCTAAATGAAAAGATGACTATAGGGATCTTAAATGCAATTTTATAGGCTTAAAGAGCCTTATTTAACTTCTAAGACCAATACATCCTAGTACTATTGATTACCTTTTCCAAGATTAATTTTAACTCCTTATTAGATATCTCTCTTTGCCCATTCACTTTGGGGCAGTATGGGGTTGTAATCTTATGCTTGACACTAAATTTTCTATGCAAGATTTTAAACTGATGGTTGACAAAGTGCTTGCCCCCATCATTAATAATAACCCTTAGTGTCCATAACTGAGTAAAAATATTCCTCCTAAGGAATTCAAGCACTATTCAAACATCACACATCCTAGTAACTGTAGCCTATACCTACTTGTTAACATAATCAACAACTACTAGGATGTGCTTAACTTTGAAAGAGTTCGAAAATGGTCCCATAAAGTCAATTCCCTAAACATAAAAAATTCCTACTTTTAAGACATTGTTCATTGGCATCTCATCACACTTTGAAATATTACCAACACGTTTACATCTATGACATGAAGATATAAAAGAATTAATATCAATAAGGAGAGAATGCCAAAAGAAACCTGACTGTAATGTTTTTGTTACTGTATGATTTAGTCCATAATGAGCTCTAACTTCTCCTCTATGATATGATCTCATGATATTGACTTGTTCCTCCTTAGGAATGCATCTTCGCAACACCTGATTTGGACAAAATTTAAACAGGTATGGATCATCCTATAAGTAATGTTTTGCATCCATCTTTAGCTTCTTCTTTTGTTGCCAAGTATAATCTTTTGGAAGATAACCTCTTGCAAGATAATTAGCAATGTCAGTGAACCAAGGAATGAAAATTTCACAAGAATAAACAACACATTTACATTCATTTGGAAATAAATTAGAAATTTCCCCTTTTTTCCATATGAGAATGGTCTAAATACGATAAATGGTCAGGCAAAAAATTTTCTGCCCTTTTCTTGTCTTTAATCTCTATGTCAAATTCTTGAAGTAACAAAACCCATCTTATCAACCTTAGTTTAAAATCTTTCTTAGCAAAGAGATGTCGAAGGGCTATATGGCCAGACCAAACCGTGACTTTTGCACCTAGAAGATATGGCCTAAATTTTTCAAATGAGAACATGATCGCAATGAGTTCTTTCCTAGTGGCGGTATTGTTCACTTGTGCACCTAGGATGTGTGACTTAGATAGTAGATGGTATGAAAAACCTTTTTCTTTCTTTCCCCTAAAACTCCAATTGTATAATCACTAGCATCACACATAATCTCGAATGCTAAACTCCAGTCTGGTTATGTAATTACTGGTGTTGAAATTAACTTTTACTTTAATAAATTGAAAGCCTGCAAACACTCATCATCAAAGTTAAATGTAGCATCTTTAATCAATAAATTGGAAAGTGGTTTTGCAATTTTAGAAAAATCCTTAATGAATCGGCTATAAAATCGGCATGATAAAAAAATCCTAATGCCTTTAACACTAGTAGGGGGAGGAAGTTTATCAATGACATCAACTTTGGCTTTATCAACCTCAATCCCTTTTTTCGAAATTTTATGCCCTAAGACTATACAATCTCTCACCATAAAAAGATACTTTTCCTAATTGAGAACAAGGTTAGTCTCTTCATATCTCTCTAGCATAAGATGAAGATTAGCTAGACTACTCTCAAAATCTTGCCCATATAATGTAAAATAATCCATGAATTTTTCACTATAATCATGAAAAATACCCATTATACACATTTTGAATGTGGCTAGTGTATCACAAAGACCAAAAGGCATTCACCTATAAGCAAAGGTACCAAAAGAAAGTGTAAAAGTGATCTTTTCTTGGTCCTTAGGTGTTGTAGGTATTTACATGTAACCCGAATAGCCATTAAAAAAATAATAAAATCTATTTCCTACCAATCTTTTTACCATTTGGTGAATAAAGGGTAGAGGAAAATGGTCTTTCCTAGAAGTATTATTTAATCTCCTATAGTCAATACACACTCCCCAACCTGTAATTGTATGTGTGGGGATAAGTTTATTATTTTCATTAATTACTATAGTCATTTTCCCCTTTTAAGGCACATATTAAATTGGACTAACCCAAATATTATCAGAAATAGGATAGATAATACTAGCATCAAGCAAATGAAGTACCCCTTTTTTCACAATCTCTTACATGGTTGGGTCTAATCGACATTGGGATTACATCACTGGTTTAAAATCCCTTTCCATAGGAATTTAGTGTGTACAAAAAATGGCGCTGATTCCTTTAAGGTATGAAGTTTCCCATCTAATGGCTCCCTTGTGTTTTTTAACACTTCAATAAGCATCTCTTCCTCTAAACCTATCAAAAATAAATAATTATAGGTTTTTCATTATCCTCAAAAAACATATTTCAAATGAGATGGTAAAGTTTTAAGTTTAGAATTCTTTTCTTCCTTAGGAGGGGAAGAATTTTCCTCTTTTACTTCCCTATCATCATGCTCATTGCCTAACTCCTTCACCAGCTCTTCTTCTTTCTCACTTACACTCTCCTTGTCCTTGGAATGCATTAAATAGCCTTGAAGTGCATCTTTTAAAATGATATCCTTTTGAGTTTCATCCACACATTCTTGGATTCCATTAATCAAGCACACCGACTGTTTAAAGTCCTATAAGGGATGTTGCATCACTTTATTGACATTGAACATCATCTCCTCATCATTGAACATTAATGTAACCATTTCTCCATAAACATCTATCAATGCCTTTGCGATATTTAAGAATGGTCGCCCAAAAATCAATGACACTTTCCTATCTTCCTTTATATCCATCATAATAAAATCTACCAGGAAGATAAAGTTTCCTACCTTAACAAAAAGATCCTCAATTATGCCCTTGGGTCTCTTCATAGACCTATCTATCAATTGTAGTGTCATTCGTATCTCATTAATATCTATAATGACCCAACATTAGGCCTAGGAGGATTCATGAATATTAATATTGCAGTAAGATCTAAATAAGCTTAATTAGAAGATGTATTAAAAGTTAAAACTTGAGAATCAATTGTTTTAAGTGAAAGAGAGTAAAATAGTTATTTTACCATGCATATAATTGCAACAAAAATATTAGTATTGGGTCAATTAAAATAAGAGAAAGATAGCTGGGTGTAATTAAAAGAGGCATGATGGCTTTAAGGGACAATTTTGAAAGAAAGAAAGAAAGAGTGCAAAAGATTTTAAAAAAGAAAAAAGTGTGAGGGAGTTAAGTGGATTTTTCTTCCACTTAGTCTTTGCATGTAGGAGAGAGATGAAC
Organism: Excoecaria agallocha; assembly: GCA_037975025.1. NCBI lineage: Eukaryota > Viridiplantae > Streptophyta > Magnoliopsida > Malpighiales > Euphorbiaceae > Excoecaria > Excoecaria agallocha. The sequence goes on from CM075816.1 coordinate 58,123, forward strand.
ATGTATTTTCATTCTTCTTTTATCTTTCTTACATTAGGCATTCTTCTTTCTCATTAACTCTCTCAAAAAATCTGCTTCATATTGTTGTTAGAAGAGTTTGAAGTTAGAGATTTTAAAGGTAATGTATCCCTCTTCGTCTCCATCATCTTCTTCTTAAATAAGTTAAAGGACTTTGCACGGAGGAGGAATTTTAGAAATTTATGTATATGGTTGGTTTTTTTGTAGAAGGTGAAGTGAATAAGAATAAGGGGAAAGAGCTTTTAAAGGACTGAAGGTTGAATATTAGGGATTTTGGCCAAGGTATGGGAATTTATGAACAATTGTTGCTATACATGTATGATGTGTTAGTGTAAGCCCTAGCCCCAATGCATTGTAATGAAACACTTGAAATTAATAAAATGAGGCATTTGTTTTATCTTTTGTATTCCTGTGCATGTCAACTGATAAAACTATCCAAGAATGTCGTTTCGGTTTAAGTTATCATGTGTGAGGCACATGGATTGTAAGACCTTGAAACAAATGGGACTTCATTCTAAATATCCCTAGTCAGTTATTGTTATGGGAATAACAAATGAATTAAGACTAGTATGCTCTCTCTGATCTTATGAGTTCTGTCTTACGGATCATTAGGACAAGAGTGTCAATCAGAGATCATAGATACATGTTAAAGAACATGGTATCTGGATTCGATCCGCTCATGAGAACACTACATGGTACAAGTCATAAGTGTTTCTCATATGCAAGTTTTGTATCGGAGTTCTTAGACCTGAAATCTCTATGAAACTCTTGATGAATTACTATGTACTTTGACATACACCTAACGTGCTCGTAACAGAGTGACAAGTACGGGTATGATTGGGTATGCACTGATTCATGTTAGAGAGCATGAGAGAAGTGAAGGGATTACCCCTCTCGATAAGAGAGAAAAATATCACCGGCCACTTGATCAGTGAACTGAGAAGTGTATGGCCATACCGAGATGTATGTAATGGGTTATAATATTGCTATTGGGCTTTGCTCCATGAGAGAGAGAAATTCAGCCCATAAGGTTTAATTTCAATTAATTAATTATCTTGTGTTAATTAAGTTAATTGAATATTAAAGCCTAAAGGAATTTAAATTAAATTAAATCACTTATATATTTAATTAAGTGATTTCATTTTTTTAAATGTCTTATGTTTTATTTCAAATTTGAATTTAAATTCAAAGGAGTTTAATTCAAAATATATTACTTATCTTTAGGAAGTGATAGAGTTTGAATTAATTATCTTAGGATAGTTGAATTCAGATTAATGACTTGCCAAAGGATAAGCATATATATTAAAAGAAATAAAACCCTAAACCTATTTTTTTGGTGGCATGAATAGTAACTCGTGAATAGTAACTCGTGAATAGTGACTCTCTCTCTCTCTTAATTCTTTTGTTCAATTTTTCACAAGGAGAAAGAATTGTTCCTCATTCTCTTGTGTTATTGAGCAGTAATAGCAATCTAAAGAAGTACAAAATCAAGTTTTGTAGCTTCAAACTATAACCATTACACAATACCGAAAAAGAGAGCTAGCAATCTCGATTTTAAGCCGTCGGTGCAAGTGTGTGTGTGAGAATAGAGGGAGTGGCGCAAAAGGCTGTTCCTTGGCATTGGTGATCGAGAACTAAGGTGGATAAAGGCATCTTGGTTGCTGGACATCACAAAATCAAATAATAAAAAGGCATCATCTATTGTAAGTTTCAAAACCCTAAAATTGCATGTTTTCGTTCCTAGTTTTGGATATGTATAGTATGCATGATAAAATTTTTGTTTTTCCGCTGTGCTATCATGATTATCATACCATGTCATATTCCATCAGTGGTATCAGAGCCTAGACATGCTTATTTTAGTGCTTTAGATGCATGAAAAAATTAATTAAAAATCGTTATTTTGAAAACATGCAAATCTGAAATTTTCTGTTTTGAGTTTTTTGCATTGTTTTGGTGTAAAAACGATTTTAATTGATTAGATAGGTATTATAATTAATATGACATGTTAATATACTGTCCTAAGATGTTATTAGGGATGGTAATGGTCGGATTTAATTATTTATACCTGATGGTACATGTTAATTATGAAACTAGGTGCTAGTTGGCATGAAAATTGCTAGTTTAACAACTAGTTTTCAAAATTAAATGTAAAAACGTTTTTGGCATGTTTGTAAGTGATATTTAAAGATTAATTATCAGGTCTGGACATTTTTTAAATTTGGTTTTAATTCTGGTCCATGATAATTTAATTGATTAATTTTAAAATCACTTAAAACAATGACTAGTTTGTGTTTGTTACATGTTTAATCAACATTGTTTGCTTTGTTTTGATTAAAATGGTAAAAACACATTTAGATTAAAATGGTACAGAATATTAAATCAATGTTTATGGACTTATTTAGATTATTAAATGACTCATAAAATTGATTTAAATGTTTGTGCATTTTATGGCATTACATAAGCATTAAACAACTAGTTTTTGTTGTTTGTTTGTTTTTGCATGAATGCCGTGTACTATATATGTGTTCTTCATGATTTTATTTTTAATTCATGTCAGCACATATTATATGCATTTTTAATGTTTATGGGCTATATGACATAAAATTAAAAATGGCTAAATTGGAAATTATGCTAGAGTTGATTTATAGCACAAATCTAACTAGTTTGTGTTTTGGGCTTTTAAGAGAACTTATTCAATAAGAGGATTTAGTCCATTGGGCTTCGGCCCAGGCCCATCACGGGGTCATCTCTTAAAGCTTCAAGTACACAATTTCCATTAATGGGCTTGGCTGAATCTAATTAAAATTGGACTTTGTTTGATCCATGAATGCTATGTATATTTATTTGCTTGTTTGGTGTGATGAATGGATATGCATGGTGCATTCATGGGCCCTGGGTTTTTGTAATTAAATATGGCCTGCGAGCCATTATATTTTATTGTAAAAGTTTCATTTATTTCTTAGAATAGAATATACTTGAAGACTTTGTAAATCAAGACGAAGCCCACCGGAGTGGAGAAGCCCAACTCGAAGATTCTTATGTAATAGTATAGAATCTTAGTTGTAGGTTTTTGGGCCCATGTTTGTCACGCTTTACTTTATGCAATTATATATATATGCATGCTATGTATGGATGACAAAGCGTATGCCATGTAAGCCGTAATAAAATGAATCCCTAAAATAGTAAGTCATAAAGTTGCCTTCCTAATTCGAAACATGTCAAGGCATCGATCATCGGTCACGTAGACTAGGAGTCCTAGATGCGCCCGATTATCTTTGTGAGGCATGGGTTGTGAATGTAGGTTAGACTTATCATGGAAAGGGATGCCCGGACCTAGGCAACTAATAAATGGGTTGTGCTATAACATCCTAAGATGTTAGCCCATTTGATCCAAGAGTCATGTACGAGACATGATTGGAGTTTTCCTACCTAAGTAACTTAACTTGTTAGGTGTACAAGCTCAGCTTGACTAATAAGTTGTTGAGAAAAGTGGATCTTGGCCCACATTAAATCACTAACGCGAATTATTTAAAGGGATATTAATTCGGTTTGTGGGATCATTAATAAGACCTCATTTAATCTTGCTAAATTTTATTGTAGATTGAAAATGGCATCTTCAAACAACAATTTCTCATTGCGATCGGTCCTTGAAAAGGACAAATTGAATGGCACCAATTTCATAGACTGGTCTCAAAACTTAAGAATAGTTCTTAAGCAAGAGAAGAAGTCGTATGTTTTGGATGCACCCTTGCCTGATGAACTAGGAAGGAACGCCTCTGCGGTTCAAAAGGAAACTTTTGAGACCAAGAAGAACGACTCCAATGATGTGACCTGTCTGATGCTGGCCACTATGGTGCCTGAATTGTAAAAGCAATTTATGGACCAAGAGGCCTATGCGATCATGGTGCACCTCAAGGAGATGTTCCAAGAACAAGCTCGTCACGAGAGGTTCGTGACAACAAAGGCTTTAATTTCTTGCAAGATGGCTGAGGGTACTTCTGTTAGTACCCATGTACTCAAGATGAAAGGGTATCTTGATACTCTTGAGAAGCTTGAGGTACTAGTGCCAAAGGAATTGGCCACTGACTTGATCTTAGGATCATTGCCTGCTGCTTATGATCCATTTGTGATGAATTATAACATGCATGCAATGAACAAATCAGTCACTGAGCTTCATGGGATGCTTAAGAATGCTGAAGAAAATATTCAAAAGACCAATCCCGTACTAATGGTTTAAAAAGGAATAAAGAAGGGACCTGCTAAGGGAAAGGGAAATGGAAAGGGAAAACCCAAGTCAGTTGGGAGTGCACCTCAGGCCCAATCCAAGCCCAAGGCGCCAAAACTCAAAGAGAGTGAGAGCACTTGCTTCCATTGCAACAAGATAGGGCATTGGAGGAAGAATTGCGCTCTCTTTAAGGAAGAACAAAAGAAGAATGGAGCCAAGGCGTCCAGTTCTGGTATTTTTGTTGTTAAAGTTAACCTTTCAATTTCTACCACTTGGGTATTGGATACCGGTTGTGGTTCTCACATTTGTTCAAATGTGCAGGGGTTAAGAAATAGGCGGTTACTTGGGAAGAATGAAGTGGACCTCCGTGTGGGGAATGGAGCACGAGTTGCTGCCATGGAGATAGGCGACTATCACCTCACTTTACCTTCCGGACTTTGTATTGTTTTGAATAATTATTATTATGTGCCTGCTATGAGCAGAAACATTATTTCAGTTTCATGTTTGGATAATGATGAATTTGATTTTGTTATTAAAAATGGCAATGCTCATATTCGTCGCCAAGGCATTTCTTATGGCAATGCCATGTTGCAAAATGGCCTTTATATCCTTGATTTACAAAACAAAGAGTCCATATACAACATTAATACAAAGAGGGTTAAATCAAACGAATTGAACCCTACTTACTTCTGGCATTGTCGCTTAGGACATGCAAACGAAAAACGCATTTCAGGACTCCACAAAACTGGAGTGCTTGGGTCATTCGACTTAGAGTCTTATAATACATGCGAGCCATGTTTGCATGGAAAAATGACAAAGAGTCCTTTTAATAAAAAAGGCGAGAGGACTAATGGCTTATTGGAACTAATACATACCGATGTATGTGGACCTTTAAGTACACATGCTAGAGGTGGTTTTAGCTACTTCGTGTCATTCACAGATGACTTCAGTAGATATGGCTATGTCTATCTAATGAAGTACAAGTCTGAAACTTTTGAGAATTCAAAGAGTTTAAGAACGAAGTAGAAAACCAACTTGGCAAAAGCATAAAAGCCATTCGATCAGATCGAGGTGGCGAATACTTAAGCCAAGAGTTTGACAGTCATCTAAAGGAGTGTGGTATTATTTCACAGCTCACTCCTCCTGGAACACCTCAATGGAATGGTGTGTACGAAAGGAGAAATCGAACTCTGTTGGACATGGTTTGATCTATGATGAGTCAAGCTAATCTTCCTATCTCTTTTTGGGGTTATGCATTAGAAACTATCGCGTTTCTATTGAACCGTACTCCAACCAAAGCAGTTGAGAAGACACCATACGAGGTATGGACTGGGAAAGAACCCAATATGTCTTTTCTCAGGATTTGGGGCTGTGAAGCACATGTTAAGAAATTAACATCTGACAAACTAGAGTCCAAATCCAGTGTCTGCCTGTTTGTGGGGTATCCTAAAGAAACAAAGGGATACTACTTTTACTCACAAGCCGAGAATAAAGTATTTGTTGCTCGAAAGGCTGTTTTCTTGGAAAAGGAGTTCCTTCTCAAGAAAGACAGTGGGAGTAAAGTAGAACTTGGAGAAATTCAAGCACCACAAACTCCTATAGAGGATGGTTTGGAAATGGGATCAAGTTCACAACCAGTTGTGGAACAAGAACCCATTACACAAGAACCTAGAAGGTTCGATAGGGTACGTCAGGAGATTGAGAGATATGGATTTCTAATCACTGACAGTGACACTATTGAGTTAGTAGTTCGTGAGAATCCTACTACCTACCGAGAAGCTATTGAGAGCCCAGACTTGGAAAATTAGCTTGAAGCCATGAAATTCGAGATGCAATCAATGTACGATAACTAGGTTTGGACCTTGGTTGATCCACTGGAAGGTGCTAAGGTAATTGAATGCAAGTGGCTATTCAAACTCAAAGTTGATAAGACCTACAAAGGTAGACTAGTAGCAAAAGGTTTTCGACAAACTCATGGTGTAGACTATGACGAGACCTTTTCGCCTGTAATCATGCTCAAATCCATTAGGATCTTGCTTGCCATAGCTGCATATCATGATTATGAGATATGGCAAATGGATGTCAAAACTGCTTTCTTTAACGAAAATTTACTTGAGGATGTGTATATGACACAGCCTGAAGGTTTTGTCAATCCCAAGCATCCTAAGAAGGTTTGCATGCTTCAAAAATCCATTTATGGATTAAAGCAAGCATCCCGAAGTTGGAATCTTCATTTTGATGAGGCAGTCAAAGAATTTGACTTCATCAAGAACGAAGATGAGCCTTATGTGTAGAAGAAGGTTAGTGGGAGCATAGTAGTATTTCTGGTCCTATATGTGGACGACATCCTTCTCATTGGGAATGACATTCCAACATTGCAAAAGGTTAAGCAATGGTTGGGAAAATGTGTCTCAATGAAAGACATAGGTGAAGCCGAGACAATACTTGGTATTCGAATCTATAGAGATAGATCGAATCGGCTCTTGGGACTATGTCAAGAAAAGTACATAGACAAAGTACTAAAGCATTTTAGTATGGGAGACTCAAACAAAGGGTACATACCTTTGGCTTTGGGAGTTCCTTTGACTAAAGAACAGTGCCCTAAAACCAAAGAGGAAAGGGACAACATGAGTAGAATCCCATATGCATCTGCTATTGGATCTATCATGTACGCTATGTTATGTACTAGATTGGATGTTGCTCATGCACTGAGTATAACCAGTAGGTTTCAGCAAGACCCTGGTGAGAAGCACTGGTCTGCTGTAAAAGGGATTCTGAAGTACCTGCGAAGGACTAAGGATCACTTCTTGGTGTATGGTGGTCAAGAAGAGCTCGTCATACAAGGTTATGCCGATGCTGCTTTTCAGACTAGCACTTAGGATTTTAGATCGCAATCTGGGTTTGTTTTTATTTTGAACGGTGGTGTTGTCAGCTGGAAAAGCTCGAAGCAAGAAACCGTTGCCGACTCAACTACAGAATCTGAGTATATTGCAGCAAGTGAGGCTATAAAAGAGGCTGTTTGGATTAAAAATTTCATTACTGGATTAGGAGTGGTCCCAAGCATCCTAGATCCATTAGAAATTTTCTGTGACAACAACGGGGCCATAGCACAGGCCAAGGAGCCCCGGTCACTCCAGAAATCCAAACACATACTCAGGAGGTACCATTTGATCAGAGAAATCATTGATCGTGGGGACGTCAAGGTTAGCAAGATAGCAAGTGAAGACAATGTAGCAGATCCTTTGACGAAACAGTTACGTCCAAATCTGCACGAAGCTCATTTGAGAGGGTTCGGTCTTAGGGCTATGCCCAATTGGGACTAGTGCTAGTAGGAGATTGTTAGTGTAAGCCCTAGCCCCAATGCATTGTAACGAAACACTTGAAATTAATAAAATGAGGCATTAGTTTTATCTTTTGTATTCCTGTGCATATCAATTGATAAAACTATCCAAGAATGTTGTTTCGGTTTAAGTTATCATGTGTGAGGCACATGGTTGTAAGACCTTGAAACAAATGAGACTTCATTCTAAATATCCCTAGTCAGTCATTATTATGGGAATAATAATGAATTAAGACTAGTATGCTCTCTCTGATATTATGAGTTCTGTCTTACGGATCATTAGGACAAGAGTGTCAATCAGAGATCATAGATACATGTCAAAGAACATGGTATCTGGATACAATCCGCTCATGAGAACACTACATGGTATAAGTCATAAGTGTTTCTCATATGCAAGTTTTGTATCGGAGTTCTTAGACCTGAAATCTCTATGAAACTCTTTATGAATTACTGTGTACTTTGACATACACCTAACGTGCTCGTAACAGAGTCACAAGTACGGGTATGATTGGGTATGCATTAATTCATGTTAGAGAGCATGAGAGAAGTGAAGGGATTACCCCTCTCAATAAGAGAGAAAATATCATCGGCCACTTGATCAGTGAACTGAGAAGTGTATAGCCATACCGAGATGAAATAATAAGTAATCATTATTTATCTAAGAGTTCAGTGTCACTGGAATATCAAGAAAGGAATTAATATATATAAGGATGACTAGTTCCATGCCTTATATTAATTCTGATATTTATGGGTAAGGGACTATACAAAATTGCATTAGGTCACTAAATGCCATATGCATTTTCATTTAATTTGGAATGCTATAATATCTTGCTAGAGAATATATATAGCCTTTGAATTAATTTATTAATTCATTGCCAACATTAAATGGACCTATAGGATCGCACACAAAGCATTGGGCTTAAAATATTTAAATTGTGTATTGGGAATTAATTTGGACTTTTATTTAAAGTCAAATTAATACATAAAATGGGTAAACAGATTTTTGCCTAAAACAGCTAGCTGTTTTAGGCAAATCTGTAAAAACAATTTTTTTTGCCTAAAACAGCTAGCTGTTTTAGGCAAAACTGTCAAGGTGCGATTTTGCCTAAAACAGCAAATCTGTTAAGCCATGATTTTGCCTAAAACAGCTAGCTGTTTTAGGCAAATATGTTGAACTGTCTTTTTGCCTAAAACAGCTTGCTGTTTTAGGTAAATCTGTTAACAGTTGGTCACGAGAGAAATTTGTTGGCATGTGCTAGGTTTAATTTCAATTGATTAATTATCTATGTATAATTAAGTTAATTGAGTATTAAATCCTAATTTGTATTTAATCAAAATATAATACTTGAGAGGGAATTAAAGTAGCCAAAATTCAAACTAAAATACTAGTTGAATTCGGCAACTTATCACCTTAAAAAAGTAAGTTTGTTTTGATTAAATGACTAATGCCATTTGAATTTAAATTCTAATAGAATTTAAATTAAGATATATCTCTTAATTAGGAAGTGATGGAGGCTGAAATTAACACTTAATTTTCGGCACTCACACTTGACCTAAATTAAGTGATATATATTAATGAATTAAATGAATAAAAGGGTATGCCGTTTTGCTATTTTTCTCTCTTGGCCGAAATACTCAAGGGGAAAGAAATCTTTCTTGTTCTCTTGTGTTCTCAGGCTGAAACAGTAACCTAAAGGAAGAACAAGATCAGATCTTGTGGCTTCAAATCATTCCCATTGCCGAATACACAATCATAGAGCTTGATTTTAAGCTATCTTTGCAAGTGTGTGTGTGAGAATAGAGGGAGTGGCGTATAGGCTGTTCCTTGGCATTGGTGGTGAAGATCTAAGGTGGACATATCCTTCTTGGTTGCTGGTCATCATCAAAATCAAGTTTTAAAGGCATATAAAGTTGTAAGTTTAAAACCCTAAAATTGCATGTTTCGATTCTAGCTTTGGATATGTATGGTATGTATGATAAAAATTTTTGTTTTCCGCTGTGCCATCATAATATTCATACCATGTAATATTTCATCAGATCATGCTCCAATCTAGATAAGTGATCTACCACCAAATTTTCCATCCTCTCCTTATCTTTTATCTTCAAATTAAACTCTTACTAAAGGAGCACCCATCTTATCAACCTTGATTTGGACTCTTTCTTGGAAAAGAAATGTCTCAATGTCGTATGGTTAGACCACACAACAATTTTAGTCCCTAACAAATATGGCCTAAACTTTTCGAATGCAAAGACAATTGCAAGAAGTACCTTTTTGATTATGTTGTAGTTAACTTAGGCTTCTGTCAAGGTGTGGCTCACATAATAAATTGCATAGAACACCTTCTTCTACCTTGTCCGAGTACAGCTCCTGCAGCAAAATCACTTGCATCACACATTAGTTCAAAGAGAAAATTCCAATCTGGAGATATAATCACCAAGGTAGAAATAAGCCTTTGTTTCATTGTTTCAAATGCCAATAAACATTCACTAGTAAATTCAAAAGGAGCATATTTCATAAGCAAATTGGACAAGGGTTTTGTAATTTTTGAAAAGTCTTTGATAAATCTACGGTAGAAGCCCTCATGCCCTAAAAAGCTCCTAACTCCTTTGACATTGGTTGGGGGTGGAAGTTTCTTTATGACTTCTACCTTGGCTCTATCCACCTTTATTCCCCTCTTTGAAATTTTTTGCCCCAGCACAATGCCTTATCTCACCATAAAATGACACTTTTCTCAATTTAATATAAAGTTGGTTATCTCACACCTTCCTAACACCAAAATCAAGATGCTTTAAACAACTCTCAAAGTCGCACCCATAAATGGTGAAATCATCCATGAAGACCTCCATACATTTCTTTATAATTCATGGAAAATTTCCATCACGCACCGCTGAAATATAGCCGGCATATTACATAATACAAAGGACATTCTCCTATAGGCTAATATGCTATAAAGGCAGGTAAAGGTCATTTTCTCCTAATCTTCAGGGGCTATAGAGATTCGCAAATATCCCGAATACCCATCTAAGAAATAATAGAACCTATTTCCTACTAGCCTCTCTAACATCTGATAAATAAATGGCAATGGGAAATGATCTTTCCGAATGGTATTATTCAGTCTCCTATAATCTATGCATACTTTCTAACCCATAACTATATCAGTTGGAATGAGTTCATCAAGCTCATTCCTAGTCACTATCATTCCCCCTTCTTAGGAACACATTGCATGGGACTAACCCACTTACTATCAGAGATTGGGTAAATTATACTTGATCTTGTAGTTTGAGTACCTCTTTCTTGACCACTTCTTGCATTGCTGGATTGAGTCACCTTTGGGGTTGAGCTACCGATTTGTATTCTTCCTTCATAGGAATTCGATGAGTGTAGAACTTAGGTCAATACCCTTCAAGTCTATTGTCTTCCATCCAATCACTTCCTTGTGCTTCTTCAGCACTTCAAGCAGTATCTTCTCTTTAAAACCTAACAACATATAAGAGATAATTACTAGTTTTGTTTCATGCTCTAAAAATACATACTTCAAATGAATAGGATACGGTTAAGTTCAGAATTTAAGCCTCCCTTCTATAAAATAACCCCTTCTTGCTTTGATTCCTTCTCTTCACAATCCTTCCCAATGCCGCTATCAATTCTCCTCCTACTTCATCCAAATTTCCCTTTTCCAAAGAATGCATTAAACTCAAATTCAATGGATCATCTAGTAACACTTTCTTCTGAATTTTCTCTACACATTCATCCACCTTATCCATAAAATAGATTGACTCCTCCAAATCACTTGATGGATGCTTTTGAGCTTTGTTAATATCCACTATCAACTCTTCATTGTTAAATCGTAGGGTGACCTTTTGACCATGAACATTTATCAAAGCTTTTGTTGTATTCAAAAATGGTCTCCCCACAATGAGTGGCACCTTCCTATCTTTATCCATTTCCATGACAATTTTTTGATTAAAGGTTTAGGGTTTTGGGTTTTGCATAGAATCCTACCAGAAGATGGCTTCCATGCAAAACCCATATAGAAGGCCTTTGAGACATAATTTTTGGACTAAAATAAATTAAATATATTTCGTAAGTGTTATGGAGCCTATATATTTAATTTGGATGGATTTAAAATTAATTTGGATAATTAAATCCAAGTATATGCATAAATGGCCTAGTTTATGGGTTATGTGTAGGGCCATTTATAAAAGGACATAAGTTGGATTTAATTAAGCCCAAATGAGTTATTAAAAATTTCAAAAGCCCATTTCTATTTCTCCAGCAATTTTAAAGAGCCTAATTCCATTATGAAGTTGGATTTTTTAACCTAGTTATAAAATCAAAAATAAAGAGATTTTAGGGTTAAGAATTATTTTTTAAGAAAAAAGAAATTTCTCTCTTCTTCTTAACCTAGTCACCACTCTCCTTGCTAACTTCAAGGAGATTTTGGCCACCTTATGTTCTAATAGTTATTTGGTTCATTTGATCCTTCTCTTGTATGGATTACGATTGGAGATGTTTAATTTTAGACTCTATAGTTTGCGACAATCCCGTGAGAAGGAAAAATAATTGTTCAACAAAAATCAAAGGTGATTTTTCTTATTCTCATTAATATCTATATTGTATATTCATGGCATGATCAGATATATTGGTTAAAAATTTTAATTTCCACTTATACATGTGATGTATGTAACCGATTAATTCCTAACATGATATTAGAGCCAGGTTTTGCCATGAATCTACAATTCTATATTATTCGCGGAATAGGTTTTTTTATTTTTGAGTTATTCATTTCATTAACTTTAAAATATTATATTTGGTTGTTCATGAATAAGAAATATTGATTTCTGGATATATGTGATTGAATAAATAAAATGGAAGAAGTAAAAACGATTCTTTAATGTAAAGAATCATTCTCTTGGCATGGAGAAATTCTTTCAATATAGTGAAGAGGCTGTTCTAAATAAAAATTTTAATTGATGTACTCTAAAATTATTTTAATGATAATTTATGTGTTTAATATGTGATATTAATCCATAGGATCAAACAAAATTAAAATCGAACAAGTTTTGCATGAAAACTAGTTTAATCGAAAATTTTGATAAATTGGTGTTCTTTATGTTTTCTTAGTGTGTTCTTGGTAAGTTCATGTTTAGAACAATTTTTAATCTTCTAAATCTTATATATCAAGTAAATTAATGTGTTTTTAATTAATTGGATTAATTAAAATGGGCCTTGAATTTGTTGGATTAAATTTAATTCATTAAAGCCACATTGGCTTAATTATGTTTACGGGTTTGATTTAAATTAGTAAATGACTTGGTGGGCCCAAGAAGCTGATTTAAATTACATATTACAGAATTTAATTAAGTTCATTAATGGGTTTTAAGGGCTGGAGTGGGCTTGGCTCATTCCAAAGGCAGATATGGTCCAAAAGACACAAAACTAGTTTATGTGTGAACGCACTTTTGGGTTTAAATTATAGGTTTCGACCTACCCATTGTTTTAAGCACAAAATTGATTCTCTAATTATTTAATATGATTAATTAATTAAATAATCAATTAATAGTCAATTGGATTGATAATTAAGGCAATAATACATTCATGTAAAAGGATTTCTTAAAATGGAAAGTTTCCAAAATGAAAAAAGTTTACTAATTTGATCACATTATTAAAATAACTCAATAGTAAGTTTTAAGAGTTGAAACATAGTTTGTATTCCATTATATGGCTTTACTTTATGCATTAGAAATGCATATAAGGGTATATGATTGTCATGATGGATAGTTATGGACAAGGCCCAATGTGGTTGAGCTTAATGAATGTTTTGGCCCTTTGAGGACTTTCATGTCTTGGCCACTTGTTTTGGTTTGTATTTTATTTTTCAAATTGTAATATATTAGATTACTTAGATTAGAGTTAGAGATAGATATAGAGACCACTATAAAGGAACAAGATGTGCCGGATGGAGATCAAACAAGATTAAAGATAATGTAATTATTTATATTTGTTTGAATCATGTATATTGCTAGGTTTGACCTTTTGATTTCCCTCTTGGCTGGAGGAGGTCAATATAGTAAAGTCCATAACTATGCCATATTTGTATTATTATATTAATGTGATAGATATAGAATGCATACCAATGTATGCCAACCATGTATGATGAGACTTAATTGATTAAAATCCCTCAAAACTAATACTAAGGTATATAAGCTTTCCATTAATTAGAGGAGAACTAGAGTTCTTTATAGTATGGGTTGTTGTCCACATTCAAGTGTTGGATATTATTGGTTACATGCATCTTATACATAAGCGAAATTTAAAATTTTTAACCATTAGATCTGATCTTGCCATGAATTTACAATATACATATTAATGAAAATAAGAAAAATCACATTTGATTTTTGTTGTACAGTTGATTTTCCTTCTCACCGAGTTGTCGCAAACCACAGTGTCCAAAATCGAACACCTCCAATGAGTAATCTACACTAGAGAAGGATTGAATGAACCAACAAAGGAAGAGAACAAGGGCTGGCCAAAAATCCGTAGATGCTAGCAAAGGGAGTGGTGGCTAGTGTTGAGAGAAAAGAGAGCAAATATTTTCTCTTAATTGTTTACACTTAACCCTAAAACCCTATCACTTGGATTTTTATAGTTAGGTTAAAAATCCAACTTCATAATAGGATAAGGCTCTTTAAAATTGATGGATAAATATTAATTGGACTTCTGGAATTATTAATAATTTATTTGGGCTATATTAAATCCAATTTAAGCCCTTTCACAAAAGACTATGCACAAAACCCGCAAACTAGGCCCTTTGTGCATATACTTGGATTTAATTATCCAAATGAATTCAAAATCCAACCAAATTAAATATGTAGGCTCCATAACACTTTTGAAATATATTCAATTTATTTTGGTCCAATAATTAGGCCTCTAAGGCCTTCTATGTGTAGTTAGCGTGTAACCCTTCCTCTTGAGGGTTTATGCACCAACTTCACTTCTTTGGGCCCCTTTAATTTCTCCAATGGATCTATTAATTATTAAAGCAGCCCTATAACACTTATAGTTCAATAATAATTAATTATGAAATACATTATTTCAATTAGGCCCATTTTACAGAACATTTCTAAAAAGTTCTGCGAACAATTTTACTTGATCATAATTAATTTAACTCTTTAATTAATTATTCTCTTATTCACTTCTCTATCCCCATAATAATATCAAATATTTTTATCCTTGTCATTTTACCATTTTATCCTTTTCTTCAAGTCTAAGGATACTTGCACAACCGCTATAAAGAGATTTCTCACTGACATAGATTTAATATCCATGTGAGGATTCTCTTTGCAGGTCTCCAATGAATTTTTTCTTTTACAAGCATCCATATGTTAGCTTTGATTATCTTCCATAATCACAGTTATAAGAACCACTGCTTGAACTATTCAAGAAGCATAACATGTGCTAGTCTATTCGAATTAACAATGTCTTGTCTTGTTAATTTTATGACTAGGGATATTTAGATATTAACATATTTGCATGCAATAGACATCTCATATCATGAACAATTTCATGATTTCCTTTACACTGTGTTGATAATATCTAGGACTTCATTTATTAATTTAAGATTTACAAACTCATATATTTAAACATAGCATTAATAAATGAATGATGCCTTTTATTAAGAATATGAATTCATACATATGAAATACATCCCTTTTACATGGGCTCTATGGCATACTCTCTAACAATCTCCCACTTGCACTAGATCCAATCACTCATATGTCTTAGACCCATGCTATTTATATGGTGATCGTGCTTAATCTGGGAAAGAGCTTTAGTGAGGGGATCCATCACATTATCATCTGTGGGGATCCTTTCTATTTTCACATCATTTCTAGCTATTATTTCCCTTATGGGATGGTAGCATCTGAAAACATGCTTGGATCGCTGATGAGACCGTGGTTCCTTTTCTTATGTAATGGCTCCATTGTTGTCACAATATAGAGGAATCAGATCAACAATGCTAGGCACCACTCCTAGTTTAGATATGAACTTTTTGATCCAGACTACTTATTTGGTTGCTTTCGAAGTAGTAATGTACTCAGCTTCTATCGTGGAATCAGCAATTATTTCTTGTTTGGAACTCTTCCAACTAGCTACCCCTCATCCCATTATGAACACATAACCAGATTGTGATTTACAATCAACTTTGTTAGATTGAAAACTAGCATATGTATAGCCATTTATTTCCAAACTGCCCTCTCCATATACCAAGAATATATCCTTAGTCCTTCTCAAGTACTTAAGGATATTCTTGACAGCTGCCCAGTGTTCCTCTCTAAAATTGGATTGGAATCTGCTTGTGACACTCAAAGCAAATGCTACATTTGGATGTTTACATAACATAACATGCATGATAGAACCAATTGCAGATGCATATGGTATTCTATTCATGCTCTCTCTATCCTCTATTGTTTGCGAACACATAGACTTAGAAAGGTGTTTCCCATGCACCATGGGTATAAACCCTTTCCTAAAGAGATCCATATTGAACCTCTTTAATACTTTATCTATATATGTACTTTGAGAAAGACCTAGCAACCTATTAGATCTATCTCTATAGATCCTTATTCCAAGAATATAAAATGCTTCTCCAAGGTTTTTCGTGGAGAATTGCTTGGATAACCATATTTTAATAGATTGGAGAAGAGAAATGTCGTTTCCCAAGATTAATATGTCATCGACATATAGAACTAGGAAGAAAATTGTACTCCCACTGACCCTTTTATATACACAAGGTTCATCTTTATTCTATGAGAAACTAAACTCTTTGATTGTCTCATTAAATTGTATGTTCCAGCTCCTAGAGGTTGCTTCAATCCATAAATGAATCTTTAAAGCTTGTATACCTTTTTGCCATTTCCTGATGTGAACCTTCTAGTTGTATCATATACACATCCTCAGTCAAATTTCCATTTAGGAAAGTTGTCTTCACATCCATTTGCCAAATCTCATAATCATAATGAGTTGCAATGGCTAAAAGTATTCTTATAGACTTAAGCATCGCTACAGGAGAAAATGTTTCATCATAATCAATACCTTTTTTTTTATGATAGCCTTTTGCTACTAAGCAAGCTTCATAGGCAACTATATTACCTTTCATGTCGGTCTTTTTTTTTGAAGACCCATTTGCACCCTATGGGTTTTATCCCTTAAGGTGGTTGAGTTAAAGTCCATACTTTATTCACATACATGGAGTTCATTTTATAATGCATAGCCTTAAGCCATAAATCATGTTCTAAACTGTTCAAAACTTTTTGATAGCTTGTAGGCTCATTTTCCTCTACTACAGTTATGCCTCTATCCATATCAATGAGAAATCTATATCTCATAGGGATAGAATGCATCCTAGCAAATCTTCTAGGATTTTGTGTATAATCAGGTTCAATTATAATCTTATCATTAAAAAATTCAGTCTCGGGATCAATCAGTTGATCTACTTCTATTTGTGGGTCTTGAACTTCACCATGTTAAATTTTACTCCCACTGTCCTCTCGTAGGAGAAATTCTCTTTCAAAGAAGACAACATGCCTTGAAACAAATACCTTTTGTTCTAAGGGATGATAAAAATAATATCCAAACATTTCTTTTGGATATCCCATAAATAAACATTTTTCAGACTTAACATCCAGTTTGTCTGACACTGTCCTCTTCACATAAGCAGGACAACCCCATACTTTCATATGAGAAAGTGTGGGTTTCTTGTTATTCCACATCTCATATTGAGTAACATCAACCGACTTACTAGGAACTCTATTTAACATATAAACAACAATTTCTAGTGCATATCCCCAAAAGGAATTAGGCAAGTCTGCTCGACTCATCATAGATCGAACCATATCTAATAATGTTCGATTTCTCCTCTTAGATACACCATTGTGTTATGGTGTATATGGTGGAGTCCATTGAGATAAAATCCCATTATCTCTAAGATAATCTTGAAATTATTGGCTTAAGTATTCTCCACCTCGATCTGATCTAAGTGTTTTAATACTCTTGCCAAGTTATTTCTCTACTTCATTTCTGAATTCTTTGAACTTTTCAAATGCTTCTGATTTATATTTCATTAGATAGATGTATCCAAACCTGGAATAATCATCTATCAAAAGTAATGAAGTAGGAGTAACCTCCTCTAGCATGTGTAGTCATTAGACCACATACATATGAATGTATTAAGTCCAAAACTATTTTAGCTCGTTCTCCTTTACCAATAAAGGGAGCTTTTGTCATTTTTCCCAATAAACAAGATTCGCATGTATCAAATGATTCATAATCAAATCATTCCAAATCACCTGACTTGTGTAATTTGGTCGTGCATTTCTCATTTATATGGTCTAAACGACAATGCCATAAATATGAGGTATTTAGATTATCATGTTTAATTCTCTTGGTATCCACATTATGCGCTTTTTTAATTAAATCAAGAACAAATATACCATTCTCAATTATAGCTTTTGCATAAAACATATTGTTCTTAAAAATATAACAACACTTCTCTTTTAAAGAAATGTCATAATCGTTCAATAAACAACTTAAAGAAATAAAACTTTTGGATAAAGCTGGAACATAATAACAATTATTTAATTCCAGTATTAATCCACTTGAAAGAGCTAAGTCCCCACAACCGTTTTAGATATTTTTTGTCCAGTAGATGACTGTAGACATATTTCTGCCTTTCCAACTCTTCTAATGCTTTTAAGCCCCTATAGATCATTACACAAATGAGATCCACATCCGGTATCTAATACCCAATATTGTTTTGAAGTAATAGAATAAGTATTAATTTCTATCATATGAATACCTGAAGTAGAAGCATCAGCTTGCTTATTCTCTTTGAGAGAATCTAGATAGGCCTTGCAGTTACACTTTCAATGACCATCTTTTCCATAATGGAAGCAAGTTCCTTTGGGATTCACTTTCTTGGCAACCTTCTTCTTGGATATCCCAACATTCTTTGGTTGTGCCTTGGTTATCTTCTTCTTCTTCTACTGCTTCTTGCCTTTAGCAGAAGTGACAACCATGACACAAGAAGGATCCATTAGCTATTTTGAGCATGTTAATTAACTCATGAATGGTTACTTGGATCTCGTTCATGTTGAAGTTAAGAAAGAAAGGTGCATAACTTTGAGCCAATGAGTATAAGATTGAATCTATGTATAGATCATTATCCATTACATAGCCAAGTCTACTCAAATGCTCAATATACCCATACATCTTTAATGCATGAGTAGCAGCCGAAGTGCCTTCCACCATTTTGTAGCTAATAGAGCTCGAGCAATCTCTATTGCTTAGTTCGAGCCTGAAAAGAATAAAGCTCCTCTAGATGTAAAATGATGGTTCAAGTATCCATTATCTCATATTGGTTCAGAAGCTCTGAGGACATAGCACCCAACATTAAACATGCTGCTGCTTCACTATCCTCCATGTATTTTCGATAAGTGCCTTTGATCTCATCAATGGCATCATCTGATGGAAGTGGTGGTGGGTCTTTATCCAAGACATAATGGATCTTTTCAACTTTGAGAACAATTCTCACTTACCTGATCCAGTCAAAATAGTTCCTGCCAACTAGCTTGTTATCCAAGATTGATCGTATATTAATGTTTGATGTGCTCATAATGATGACCTAGATGTGAAAAAAAAACATATGAGAGTATGTTCATATATATGTATGCATTAATTAGGTCTTTGATTAATCCAATTACTCCCACTATTTTATTACGAATTAGTTGCCCTTACTATATAATCCGAGAAAACCTGATGGTTTTCTTAGTGGGCCAATATCCAATCCTTGATATGTAATTTGACCTTGACTGTGGTCAACAAGCCAAACTCCATACCCTTGAAAG
Organism: Excoecaria agallocha; assembly: GCA_037975025.1. Lineage (NCBI taxonomy): Eukaryota > Viridiplantae > Streptophyta > Magnoliopsida > Malpighiales > Euphorbiaceae > Excoecaria > Excoecaria agallocha. The sequence goes on from CM075816.1 coordinate 77,613, forward strand.
GTAGGTATCTCTATACCAATTATGTCTCTACACAACTATTGGATCATTAGGTTATCAACTCTTGATATATGCATATCGTATTTGCATTCCCTAATCTTGCCTCTAGAATCATTCGCCTTGACTATGTTCAACAAGCTAATGGGCTAGCTAAGATGACCCATTTAATTAGATTTGAATAGTTGTGTAAAGACACAACTGGTATAGAGATACCTACCTTTCAAGGATATGGAGTTTAACTTGTTGACCATAGTCAAGGTGAAATTTCATATCAAGGATTGGATATTGGCCTACTAAGAAAACCATCTGGTTTTCTCGTATTATATAGTGAGGGCTATTGATTCACAATAAAATAATGGGAGTAAATAGATTAATTAAAGATCTAATTAATGTATACATATATATGAACATACTCCAATATTTTTTTCTTTTTCACATCTAGGTTATGATCATGAGCACATCAAACATAAACCTACGATCAATCTTGGATAACAAGCTAGTTGGCAGTAATTATTCTGACTGGATCATACAAGTGAGAATTTTTCTCAGAGCTGAAATGATCCATTATATCCTGGATAAATATCAACCACCAATTCCATCAGATGATGTCATTAATGAGATCAAGGGCATTTATCCTAAATACATAAAGGATAGTGAAGCAGCGGTAAGTCTGATGCTGGGTACTATGTCGTGAAGCAGCGGCATGTCTGATGCTGGGTGCTATTTCCTTCGAGCTTCAAAACCAACATGAGATGATGGATGCTAGAACCATCATTTTCCATCTAGATGAGCTTTATTCTTCTCAAGCTAGAATTTAGCAATATGAGATTGTTCGAGCTCTGTTTAGCTACAAAATGGTGGAAGGCACTTCGGTTGCTACTCATGCGTTAAACATGTATGGATACATTGAGCATTTGAGTAGACATGGCTTTGTAATGGATAATGATCTATACATAGATTTAATCTTGTACTTGTTGGCTTTAAGTTTTTCACCTTTCATGCTTACTTTCAACATGAACAAGATCTAAGTATTTATTCCTGAGTTAATCAATATGCTCAAAATAGTTGATTGATCCTTCAAGAAGGATTCAAAAAGTGTCATGGTTGTCACTTCTGCTAAAGGCAAGAAGCATAAGAAGAAGAAGAAGAAGAAGAAGACCAAGGCAAAACAAAATCATGGTGGGATTTCCAAGAAGAAGGTTGCCAAGAAGGAGAATCCCAAAAGAACTTGCTTCCACTGTGGGAAATATGGTCATTGGAAGTATAATTGCAAGGCCTATCTAGATTCTCTCAAGGAGAAAAGGCAAGCTGATGCTTCTACTTCAGGTATTCATATGATTGAAATAAATACTTATTCTATTGCTTGAAAACAATCTTAGGTATTAAATATCGGATGTGGATCTCATTTTTGTAATGATCTATAGGGGCTTAAAAGAAGTAGAAAAGTTGGAAAGGTAGAAATATGTCTACAGCCAGCTACTAGACAAAATAACTCTACCCCAGTTGTGGGGACTTATCATTTGCCTCTTTCAAGTGGATTAATCTGAAGTTAAATAATTGTTATTATGTTCCAGCATTATCTAAAGGTATTATTTCTTTCAGTTGTTTATTAAATGATTATTACATTTCTTTGAAGGATAAATAATTTTACATTTTTAAAAATAATATATTTTATGCTAAAGCTTTAAATAAGAATGGTTTATTTCTTCTTGATTTAATTAAAGAAGTGCATAATGTGGATACAAATAGAATGAAACAAGATAATCTTAATACCTCATATTTATGGCATTGTCATTTAGGCCATATAAAAGAGAAATGCATGACCAAATTACACAAGTCAGGATATTTAGGATCATTTGATTATGAATCATTTGATACATGTGAATCTTGTTTATTAGGAAAAATGACAAAAGCTCCATTTATTGGTAAAAAGAAAGAGCTAGAATGAATTTGGGCTTAATACATTTAGATGTATGTGGTCCAATGACTACACATGCTAGAAGAGGTTACTCCTACATCATTACTTTTATAGATGATTACTCCAAGTTTGGATATATCTATCTAATGAAATATAAATTAGAATTATTTGAAAAGTTTAAAGAATTCATAAATGAAGTAGAGAAGTAACTTGGCAATAGTATTAAGACACTTAGATCAGATTGAGGTGGAGAATACTTAAGCCAAGAATTTCAAGATTATCTTAGAGATAATGGGATTTTATCTCAATGGACTCCATCATATACACCACAATATAATGGTGTATATGAGAGGAGAAATCGAACACTATTAGATATGGTTCGATCCATGATGAGCCAAGCAGACTTGCCTAAGTCCTTTTGGGGATATGCATTAGAAACTATTGTTTATGTGTTAAACAGAGTTCCTAGTAAATCGGTTGATGTTACTCTATATGAGATATGGAATAACAAGAAACCCACACTTTCTCATATGAAGTTATGGGGCTATCCTGCTTATGTAAAGAGGACAATGTTAGACAAATTAGATTTTAAGTCTGATACATGCTTATTTATGGGATATCCAAAAGAAATGTTTGGATATTATTTCTACCATCCCTTAGAACAAAAGGTGTTTGTTTCAAGACATGTTGTCTTCTTAGAATGAGAGTTTCTCTTACAAGATGACAGTGGAAGTAAAATTTAACGTGATGAAGTTTAAGACACAAAAATAAAAGTAGATCAACCAATTGAACCCAAACTGAATCTCATAATGATGAGATTACAAATGAACCTAATTATACACAAAATCCTAGATCTACTAGGATGCATTCTATCCCTGTGAGATATGGATTTCACATTGATTCAGATAGAGACATAACTGTAGTAGAGGATAATAAACCTACAAGCTATCAAGAAGTTTTAAACAGTTCAAAATGTGATTTATGGCTTAAGGCTATACAGTCTAAAATGGACTCCATGTATGAGAATAAAGTATAGACTTTAGCTCAACCACCTAAAGCGATGAAACCCATAAGGTGCAAATGGGTCTTCAAAAAGAAGATCGACATAAAAAGTAATATAGTTACTTAAAAAGCTCGCTTAGTAGCAAAACGCTATCATCAAAGAGAAGGAATTGACTATAATGAAACCTTTTCTCCTATAGCGATGCTTAAGTCTATAAGAATACTTTTAGCCATTGCAGCTCATTATGATTATGAGATTTGGCAAATAGATATGAAGATAGCTTTTCTAAATGGAAATCTGACAGACTATGTTTATATGACACAACTAGAAGGGTTCACATTAGGAGATGGCGAAAAGGTATGCAAGCTTTAAATATCTATTACTGGATTAAAGCAAGCTTCTAGGAGCTAGAACATATGATTAAATGAGACAATCAAAGAGTTTGGTTTCTCACAGAATGAAGATGAACCTTGTGTGTATAAAAGGGTTAGTAGGAGTGCAACTGCTTTCTAGTTCTATATGTGGATGACATATTGATCATGGGAAATGACATTTCTGTTCCTCAATATGTTAAAATATGGTTATCCAAGCAATTCTCCATGAAAGACCTTGGAGAAGCATCCTATATTCTGGGACTAAGGATCTATAGAGATATATCTAATAGGCTGTTAGGTCTTTCTCAAAGTACATATATAGATAAAGTATTAAAGAGGTTCAATATGGATCTTTCTAAGAAAGGGTTTATACCTATGTTGCATGGGAAACACCTTTCTAAGTCTATGTATCTGTAGACACTAGAGGATAGAGAGAGCATGAGCAGAACACCATATGCATCAACAATTGGTTCTATCATATGTTCTATGTACACGTCCAGATGTAGCATTTGCTTTGATTTTCACAAGTAGATTCCAATCCAATTTTAGAGAAGAGCACTAAATAGCTGTCAAGAATATCCATAAGTACTTAAAAAGTACTAAGGATATATTCGTGGTATATAAAGAGGGTAGTTTGGAAGTAAATGGATATAACGATGCCAACTTTCAATTTGATAAAGATGACTATAAATCACAGTATGGTTTTGTGTTCATAATGGAAGGAGGAGTAGTTAGTTGGAAAAGTTCCAAACAACTATTGATTCCGTGACAGAAGCTGAGTATATTGCTGCTTCCAAGGTAGCCAAAAAGTAGTATTGATCAAAAAGTTCATATTCGAACTAGGAGTGGTGCCTAGCATTGTTGATCCAATTCCTTTATATTGTGACAACAATGGAACCATTGAACAAGCAAAGGAACCATGATCTTATCAGCGAGTCAAGCATGTCCTCAAATGCTACCATCTCATAAAGGAAATAGTAGCTAGAAATGATGTTAAGATAGAATGGGTCCCCATAGATGATAATGTGTGGATCCCCTAACAAAAGCACTTTCCCATATTAAGCATGGTCACCATATAAATAACATGGGTTTAAGACATATACGTGATTGTCTCTAGTGCAAGTGGGAGATTGTGAGAGACTATGCCCTAGAGCCTACATAAAAAGGGATGTATTTCATATATATATAAATTCATGTTGTTAATCAAAGGCATCATTCATTTATTCATGCTATGTTTAAATACCTATGTTTGTATATCTTAAATTAATAAATGAAGTCATAGATATTATAAACACGGTGTAAAGGCAATCATGAAAGTGTTCATGATATGAGATGTCTATTGCACGCAAATGTGATAATATCTAAATATCCCTAGTTATAGAATTAATAAGATAGGACATTGTTAATCCGGACAGACTAGCACATGTTATGCTTCTTGAATAGTTCCAGCGGTGGTTCTCATAATTGTGATTACGAAAGATGATCAAACCTAATATGTGGATGCCTATTAGAAGAATAAGTTCATTGGAGACCTGTAAGGAGAATCCTTACATGGATATTAAATCTATGTCAGTGAGAAATCTCTTCATAGTAGTTGTTCAAGTATCCTTAGACTTGAGATCACCAAGGTTATCTTAAGTAGTAAGTGATATACTTTGACTCCTTAACTACTTACTTCCAACTAGGGGTGAACATAGTTAGGAGGTTGGGTCTATCATTACCTACTTGAAGATAGTTGAGTAATCGATAAAGGATTCACCATCCCATATTTATTAAGAGAAGTTATCTCGCATGATTCTATAATTGCCTTGTCCAAAGAATTTTTGGGTAGAGTAATATGCCAAGATGGATAGGGATCCTAAAGGGCATTTTGGAAATAATGGTTAAATTAATAGAACATACATAATTATATTCATTTGAGTTGACATAAATGCATAATCAGAATCTAATTTAGATAAGAGTGGTGAAAGGAGTAATTGCATGGTAACTGTTCCTATAGAAGGGTATAGTTAGAACCACTTGACTTTCCTGATGTTTGGATAGTTATGATGCTTAGTTAGAGGCCGCTTATGACTTTTATAATAGTGTATCATAAATATAAATAAGGGATTGATAAAATGATTCAAAGAGGTTTAAATCATATGAGTTTTGAATAGAACTTTTAATTACATATTATATTACAAATATGGATAGGAACCTAATAGGTCATATACATATAGAGTAAAGGTTAAAATGGTAAAATGACAAGGATAATAATGTTTGATATTATTATGGGAGAAGAGAAATAAATAAGAGAATAATTAATTAAAGAGTTTAATTAATTATGCACAAGTAGAAATGTTCTCATAACTGTTTAGAAATGTTCTACAAATGGACCTGAATGACATATTGCATTTCATAATTAATTATTGGACTATTAATGTTATAGGGCTGATATAATAATTAATAAGTCCATTGGAGAAATAATTAAAGGCTCAGGGTTTTGGTTTTTGCATAGAAGCCCATCAGAAGATGGCTTCCATGCAAAAACAGTATAGAAGGCCTTGAAAGCCTAATTTTTGGACTAAAATAAATTAAATATATTTTATAAATTTTATGGAGCCTATATATTTAATTTGGGAGAATTTAAAATTAATTTGGGTAATTAAATCAAGTGTATACATAAAGGGCCTAGTTTATGGGTTATGTATAGGGCCCTTTATAAAAGGAATTAAGTTGGATTTAATTAAGCCCAAATGAATTATTAATAATTCCAAAATTACATTTATATTTCTCCAGCAATTTTAAAGAGCCCAATCCCGTTATGAAGTTGGATTTTTTAACCTAGCTATAAAATCCAAAATAAAGGGATTTTAGGGTTAAGAGATTTTTTTAAGAGAAAATAAATTTCTCTCTTCTTCTTAACCTAGCTGCCACTCTCCTAGCTAGCTTTAAGGAGATTTGGCCACCATGTGTTCCAATTGTTATTTGGTTCATTTGATCATTCTCTTGTGTGGATTACGATTAGAAGTGTTTAACTTTGGGTACTGTGGTTTGCGACAACCCGGTGAGAAGGAAAAACAACTATGTAACAAAAATCAAAGGTCATTTTTCTTATTCTCATTAATATCTATATTTTATATTCATGGCAAGATCAGATATATTGGTTAAAAATTTTAATTTTCACTTATACATGTGATGTTTGTAACCGATTAATTCCCAACACTTCTCAGTGTAATTCCCTTGGCCTCCTTCTTGGTATTTCGATTAATATTTGAAGAAAAAGTCCCTAGTTGTCTATTAGATATTAAGCTTGCAAGCTGGCCCAATTTTGTTTCTAGGTTCCTCATGAAAGCATCTTGATTTTGGTTCCACTATTCTTGTGATTTCCACCTCATCTCTTGACTAGCCATAAATTGTTGCTGACTATTCACGAATTTCTATTGACTATTCATAAAACTAGATAACATATCCTTAAGTTTAGGCTTCTTCTCTTGTACATGTGGTCTTGGTTGATAACCCAGTGGGTGATATGCTTGAGGTTGAGGTTGATTTGAACTCTAACCTTGGTAATGAGTAGTTGCTTAAGGTTGGTTATGGTAAGCATTTTTGTTGAAAAAGGCTCTTGTTTATGGTTGAGAAGATAAGGTATGCTAATCTTCATCCTTCCAAGAGAAATTCGGGTGATTCCTCTAACCTAGATTGTATGTATTACTATAAGGATCATTTCTATGATAGTCTCTTGCCGCATTCACATCTCCTATAACTCCACCTTCCTGAACATATGACCCACTTTTTTGGACAATTAAAGCTACATTTTGCACCTTCAATCCATTTAACTACTTCTTAACCAACTCTAACTGCACCTTTAGTAATGCCACTTCATCAACATTATGCACACCTTACCTCTTTGGAACTGATATAGGAGTCATCCATTGAGAGTCATTCACTGCTATCTCATCTAATAAATTAAAAGCTTCTTCTAGCAACTTGTTTAAGAAAGAACCTCCTGATGATGCATCCAATAGTGACCTTGTCTATGATGTAACTCCAGCATAAAATATTGTCATCAATTAGTAGATAGCTATCTCATGGTGTGGACAGCTCCTCAATAGCTTCCTGAACCTCTCCCAAGCCTCATAGAAAGGCTCCTCATTCATCTGGTGAAAACTCATTATGCTATTACGAATACTTGTAATTTAGGTTAGAGGGAAAAATCTCATTAAAAATTTCTCTTGCAACTAATCCTATGACCAAATTAACTAGCTTGGCAGCATCGGGACCCATTCCCTCACCTTTCCAATTAGTGTGAAAGGAAACAATTTAAATATAATTGCATTAGTTGAGAAACCCAAAATCTGAACCATATGGCTAACCTCTAAAAATATGTCAATTTACTAAGCAGGATCTTTCAACTCTGACCCAAAGAATTGATTTCTCTATACCATAGTGATGGTGGCTAGTTTAAGCTCAAATCTATTTGCCATACAATAGTCCTATGGTCTACATTCCACCTTGGCACAACATAATCTCTAATAGTCCTTTGCCTATTCTCTGTGTATACCCTGCATTCCTTCTTATGCCCTCAGGACTTGTTCATCTTCGGGAGGAAATTCATTAACAGGAGGATCTGGCTCCATGTTGTTCTCTCTATTAGCTCTCCTTTGTTGATGTAAAGTCCTCTCAATTTCAAGGTCATAGGGTGCCACTTACTCTTGTCTTAATCTGTTCATGCACCATAATTACCTAAAAAGAATAAAGAAATATAAAATAAGAAAAAGAAAACACATACAAACAAAAATCAAAACTCATAAATAATGCCAATACTGGGCAATGACACCGAAAATTTGTTGCGACCCTAGCAAATGCACTAGATCGACAAGTAATAAAGTGGAGTATTTTTAAGACTTTGAGATATCGTACCCAAGGGATTGTGTGTGCAAGCTATGAAAATTAATTGCATGCTAAAGAATTGCCAATTGTTTTGTGTGTATGAGCTATCTACTTCTTATAATGTAGAAATTAAACAACTAAAATATGCAATAGAAGTTTGTTAAATTACAACTGACATTAAATTTTTGTATGAACTAAGCTATGGAAAAATTAATAGGTATAAAATCAGTATAAAAGAAATGCTGCTCTGCTTCAATCATCCACCTCCTACCCAAATGTGAATTAATTTACCTAATTGTTATATATAAATGAATTCGGGATAACCCTTTCAACCCAAATGTCCCATTTTGGAGTAAGCTACTCTAGTTACAAAGCATCATATCCCGAAGCAAGCCTTACAATTAGCCTAAGCATGGGTCTTCAATCCTATGTTCGGTTTGCTTTCCCATTTCGGAGCCAAATAACCCAAAACTTATGTATTTCACTCCACACTCTAGTCTTAGGACCATAAAATCCCGTACATCTAATGTACCATTCTGGAGCAATCTAAAATAGACAGCATTAATGATAGAAAAATTGAGCAAAACCATTCATGGCATTCAATCCACACAAGCTCAACAACCAATAAAAATATATGATAAAAAACATTCATCTAAGTTAGAAAATAACTTGAGAATATGAAACTTATGAACTATCAATGAGTAATAGTTAAATAAACCATTCATTCATATATATAACCTTAAAATATGTTCAATATTTACATTGTGGGTAGGGGATTCAAAGATCCCCCAAACAACTAAAAGACTACTCACTACCCATTACAAAATAACAAGAGAAAAGGAGAGAATAAACCCTGAAATTCACTATGGAAGGAAATCCAGCTAGATCCTAAATTCATCAATCTTCTTCTCCAAGGCTTCAATGGATATGAGCTAAAAACTATGTAAATCTAAAATTCTAAGCTATATATTTGTATTTAATCTAAGTATTTTGATGTAAATCTATTTATTTTCACGTAAAACCTATGTATCTATGTATGAAAATGAACAAAGGAATGAAAGAAAAGAAGAAATAAAATCCTAGATCTGGGAAAGAAGAGAACTCCTATCTACAGAAAAATTTTCGCTATTTATAGGCTAAAAAGGGTTACAGTCATTAGGGAATTTTTACTGATCATGACCAGCTTTAAACATCCCATTGTTAACTGACATAAGTCACGATCATAAGAGAATTTATGCTGACCATGTGGTGGCTACAAATTGCTTCTGGATATGGCTCACAGTAATTACCAAAACTCTAATGATCGTGACATATCTCTCTTTTACATTCTAGACTGACTGCTTGACTACCTCACCATCATTACCAAAAACCTAGTAATCGTGAGATACCTATTTTTTTTATTCTGTACTGAAGATCTCCTTAAGTCATGATGAACACCTCTAAATGAACAAACACACCGTTGACAATGACAAAATTCAAAATGGTGTGTTTTGATATAGAATAAGGGTCACGATTACTAGGTAAATCTAGTAACCGTAAGGTACCTACAAAAACACAATTTGGCAAAAAAATTCCATTAAAAGCTCTTCAAAACACATAAAAGATAGAATTTATTGAGAATGGAAATAATTTATTTAATGCAGCTAAAATAAAAAAAAAGATACTAAAAAGACACCGAAAACTGGACTAAAAATGAACTAAAAGTAGACACTGAATTAGAGTTATCAAGCAAAAACCAAGTTTCTATCGAAGGATACTCTCCTCATGAACCTTGGATTTAGTGTATAGAGGTAGAAGAGGGTTCTCCTAGGTTCTTAAGTCATCTAATAACCGATATAATTTTGTAAGTGTAAAAGTCATGGTAATAAGAATTTTCAAGTGGTCTAAGTGCAAATAAAATAATAGGAAAAATTAAATAACTAAAAGAAAAAAGGCCAAAAAGGGAAGAAAAAGGAATGGGAAAAAAGAGAAAGTACCTAGCAAGAGATTCCTTAGGAAAAGGGGAAGTCAAAGGAATAAATACAAAGGAAAATGGGTACTATTTATAGAAAAGGGATGACAGACAGTTGCCCCTTAAAAATCGAGTCACGGCTAACCCATATGTCACTTTTGAATGACCAAAATGCATTTTTCTGCAAGTCCTATGCATAGCACGTACTTATTGTTGTATTTTCTTTTGTTTTCAATTTTATAGGGAATCCAAAAGTTTCATGGAAAAGGAAGATAAATTTGGAAGATTTTGGACATAAAAATCAGGAAGTTCAATAGACACGATAAATTTCAAGGATTATTTTATGTTTTCAGTAAATATGTCTGACAAAATAAATAATATCGGCATGTAAATATGTAAATAAAATAAAACAATATAGCAAATATGTAATCAAGACAAAAAAATAATGTGTTTTCAGATAAATAATATAAATAAGAATTATAAATAAAGAAAGAAAAATTAAAAAGAAAGAAAAAGGCAAAATGGTAAAAAAGTAGTTATGGGCAGGATGTATGATATGGCAATCTATTGCTAGTGAGGGATGGGCTTTCCGCTTATTGCTCAAAATTTTAAAAATAAAAGGTTTTCTTCTTCTTCTTTTTCTTTTTCTTCTTCTTTTTCTTCTTTTTCTTCTTCTTCTTCTTCTTCTTCTTCTTCTTTGTTCTTCCTATAATCACCACTCTCGAAGATTTAGAGATTCTCTCGATTTTCTTAAGCCTTCTCCTCCATTGTTGGTCCATTTTTCAACCTGCTTATGCTAAAATTTTCCTAGGAGTGGCGTGCACTTAAAGGAGTAGTGGTGCTTTAAAGCACTATATATCAGTTAGATACGGTGAAGAGTATGATGTTAACCACCCAGGCAAACCAATACATTCAAAGGCTGCTATCCATATCCTATTTGAGGCATATAGGGGGTCCACGATTAGTCAACTGTTGGAATTTTATCGGTTACATGTATCTCATACATAAGAGGAATTTAAAATTTTTAACCAATATATCTAATCTTGCCATGAATTTACAATATGCATATTAATGAGAATAAGAAAAATCACCTTTGATTTTTGTTGTACAGTTGATTTTCCTTCGCATCGGGTTGTCAAAAACCACAGTGTCCAAAATCGAACACCTCTAATGAGTAATCCACACTAAATAATGATAGAATAAACCAACAATTAGGAGAGAACAAGGGGCTGGCCGAAAATCCCTTGATCTAGCAAAGGGAAGTGGCGGCTAGCATTTTTGGAGGAGAGAAAAACTATTTCTCTTAATTGTTCAATTAATCCTAATTCCTCATCACTTGGATTTTTATAATTAGGTTAAAAATTCAACTTCATAATGGGATTGGGCTCTATAAAATTGCTGGAGAATTATTAATTGGGCTTCTGAAATTATTTATAATTATTTGGACTCAATTAAATCCAATTTAATCCCTTTCACAAAAGACCATGCACAAAACGCACAAACTAGGCCCTTTGTACATATACTTGGATTTAATTACCCAAATGAATTTCAAATCCAACCAAATTAAATATGTAGGCTCCACAACACTTATATAATATATTTAATTTAATTTGGTCCAAGAAATAGGCCTCTAAGGCCTTCTGTTTGGAGTTGGCGTGTGGCCCTTCTTTTGGAGGGCTTCTATGCCAACTTCATTTCTCTGGCCCTTTATAATTCCTCAAATGGACCTATTAATTATTATATCAACCCTATAACACTTATAGTTCAATAATAATCAATTATGAAATATGTTATTTCAATTAGGTCCAATTTTACAGAACATTTCTCAAAAGTTCCACGAACTATTTTACTTGATCATAATTAATTAAATTCTTTAATTAATTATTATCTTATTCACTTCTCTATCCCTATAATAATATCAAATATTATTATCCTTATCATTTTACCATTTTATCCTTTTTCTCTATATGTGTGTGACCTATTGGGTTCCTGTCCATGTTGGCAGTAGAATATGTAATTATGAGTTCTATTCAAAACTCACATGATTTAAACTCCTTTAAAACATTTTATCAATCCCTATTGATATCATTATAAAAGTCATGATTGGCCTCTAGCTAGGCATCATGACTACCCAAATGTTAGGAAAGTCAAGTGGTTTAACTTTACCCTTCCATAGAAACAATTACCGTGCAATTACTCCTCTCACCACTCTTATCTTAATTAGATTCTGAGTATGGATTTCTATCAACTCATATAAATCTAATTATGTATGTTCTATTAATTTAACCATTGTTCCCAAAATGCCCTCCATGGATCTCTATCCATCTTGGCATATTACTCTGGCCAGAGATTCTCTTAACAAGACAATTATAGAATCATACGAGATAACTTCCCTTATTAAATATGGGATGGTGAATCCGTTGTCAATCACTCAACTATCTTCAAGTAGGTCATGATATACCCAATCTCCTAACTATGTTCACTCCCAGTTGGAAGTAATCAGTTATGGAGTCAAAATATACCACTTGCTACTTAAGATAACTTTGGTGATCCCAAGTCTAAGGATACTTGTACAACCGCTAAGAAGAGATTCCTCACTGACATAGATTTAATATCCATGTGAGGATTCTCTTTGCAGGTCTCCAATGAACTTGTTCTTCTAACAAGCATCCACATGTTAGCTTTGATTATCTTTCATAATCACAGTTATGAGAACCACTGCTTGAACCATTTAAGAAGCATAACATGTGCTAGTCTGTCAGAATTAACAATGCCCTATCTTATTAATTCTATGACTAGGGATATTTAGATATTAACACATTTGCGTGCAATAGACATCTCACATTATGAATGTAACACCCTAATTCCTTAACCATGGATAATCATCAAACATCATCATACCTAATAAAGATCATGCATAAATAATAATAATAATAATAATAATAAGACAGGCCATCATTACATGCCACAATAAGGTAATTAAGCTTATAAATAAGAAAAGCATAACATAAATGACCTTCAAGTATCCTAATATCCTCAAAGAAACTGCATCAAGACTGACCCTCTGGAGCTTATCCTAAAACCTACATGGATAAACAAACCCGTGCTAAGCTATAAAGCTTAGTAGGGAAACAAAATTATGGAAAAGCTCATACAATTTTCTTCATCAAACCCAAAAACAGCTATCACAATAACATAAGATAACATATGAGATTACATTATTTATCCTGCCACATTGGACATTCTGGGGAGTTTTCAAGCCTTAACCATTCATACCGTCATTACTAAATTCGAAAGCATTGTATAACTTATCTTATCCCTGAAACTTGTTAGTTAACGATCATCTTTAACCCTCTTTTATTACCTAAAAGATTCATGCATCTTATAATTCTTCTATTCAAGAATACTGATATCGTTGTTATATTCATACAACCTTGAACTTAATACCTTTAATCAATTTTGTTACCTAACAGGTGCATTTAACATTTATTCATAGCCATAAAGGAAGTGATCATGTTATATAACATTGCAAAAGATATTGCTAGGCATGATTTCATTTCATATATATATATATATATATACAAACTTATCATCTTTTTTTGGGGTTCTACACATGTCTTCTTTAATACTATATTATCATGGCACTTTAAACATCTTACAGATTAATATCATATCATGCTTTGCACTTTAATTTCTATTAGGATTATACATATACACGTACATATATATATAAATGTTCATATACATACAAACTTGCATGCCATTCCAATGAATAGGTATTGCACCTCATGATTAATTGACACGGTATCCATACTACATGCAAACATTTTCTAATTTCCCATACATGAATATTATTATGCATGTCATAGTTCATATAACATTTAATACAATCTTGCAAGCTTGTGGCCTATACAACCCAACTATTCACTGTGAAACCAACATACCCTGACATTCACACAGCGACCTTTCTCATGGTTGATGTAAGACATCACAATCAAGTAATACATAACATGGCATTTCATTTTATAGCAAAAGCTTATAGCTAACTAAGATTTAGAGTAAAGCATTAGAATAGATCATTAGCATGATTCCCATATATATATATATATATATATATAGATATATATATGTGATACTATCAATACATACGTTACTTTATTTTTTTTTGTACTATTTACATCTTTAATAGCCTGCCTAAGTACTAGTTCAAAAGGTGGATAATTGAAGCAATGGATACTCGAAGGTATCAAACTATAGATATCCGAAGATATCAAACAATGGACCCAAATGGTGTCAAGCAATGGTTCCAGCAAGGAACAAACTAAGGACCCAAACGGGGTCAAACGATGGTTCCATTAAGGAACAAGACCCAAATGGGGTCAACATATACCAGCTGAGACTGTATCCCTCTAGGCATGCCTATATAATCCACAACTGAACTAAGACCCGTAGGCTTAACTTTTCAAGACATCTCTTAATTTAACATATTCTTCTTTTCATAGCACATCATTTGGCTTAAAGCCACTTTTCATAAAAGAATGCATATCATTCTTTTCATACATCATTCTTTTCATACATATACCATGATCATCTTATTTGTACTTTTTTTCATCTTATAACATTTTATGCTTAAGTAAGTTGTAAGAGGTCATTTCATCTTAGTTGTTAACACACTCCAGATGCTCTTGTGTTAATCATATTGTATTACAAGCATGTACAAATAATGAGCAGATTATTACATATCACTGCCAATCATTAATTCCTCTTGTGATCTGGAGTATAACCAAGCTTCTTTGATTTCATAATTTAACATAGCATGTGATGTTCCCTTTCTTTTAACTTGGACATGTGACCTTGTACCTATTCTCTTATTATTACTAGGCTATGTCCTAGCATTCTCAGGTCATTGTAAAGGAATATCAATGTGAAATACCTTTGGGCAAAGCCAAATCACGTGTATAATCATTATAATACGATCAATTACAAGTAAAAACTTCCATTTCTTCTAATGTTAGTGTTCATTTACTACCTTTATTCTCATATATTTCTTTAATTAATCATGATTGGTGCTACAACTTATCTTGATTTTATGCTTAAATTGCTTGAAAATTTCTTAAAAGGGTTTAGACCAGCTTTTGTGACACAAAGGGCTTAAAAATTATACTTGGATGAAGTAGAGAAGTGTACGAGTTGTGAGGGGTGTCACCACTCATGAAAGGGAGCAAACTTCATGACTCATGTACTTTTTCACGAATAATATGTGTCACAAGTCGTGACCGGAGTTATAAGTAGTGAACAATCATAGGCAGTTTTCTTAATTCAAATTGTAAACGATGTTTCACCAACCAAAGGGAATTTTTAGCAAATATGGTCTGCTACAAACTTATTCCACTATGTCTCTAGTTTCTAAAACATCAAAAATCATCTTGATATCATTTCTATATTTTTAGATATTTTCAAAACACTGAGGTCTGCTCCTAATGACTGGGCAGCAAACTATTAGTGAATTCAAGCTGAAATATAGCTATTTAGAGATAGATTTAGGACTTTATTTCTTCATATGAAATATAGGTATGGAATTCTTTTTTCAGAAGCAAAAAAAATCACTCAATTTAGAGTTCTCTAGCTCAACTTATAAGCAAAATAGTCCACATAGGTCTGTTAGCCGAGTCACACACGTGGCCACGTGTTTCCAAGAGGCAACATACACGTGGCCATGGGTGGGAACAAGGAAAACTTCACGTGGCCATGGGTGGGAATAAGGAAAGCTTCACGTGGCCATGGGTGGGAAGAAGGAAAGCTTCATGTGGCCACGGGTGGAAAGAAGGACAAAGGACATGGCGATAGGTGGAGAAGAAGAACAAAGGCACGTGGCCACGGGTGGAGAAGAAGAAAAACACAAGTGGCCACGCGTGAAGAAATACCTAGAAACCATAAACCCCGATACATTTTAAATCATAAATTTCACCTTCCCACCTCCTTAAATGATCATTTAAGTTTTCAAATCATCTTATACTCATCAAAACTCCCTAGATTAAGCCTTTAATCTTACTAACAATACACATACACAAAAGAGGGAAAATATATATACATTAACAGATGAAACCAATTCTCGTATCTGGTGTTGAAGGTTCATCTCCTTCACCTCCATTGATCAACTCTTGAGATTATCTTTCCCTCAAACACCATAAGATAACAATCATTAACCCTTTAGCCCTAAATCCAGAAATGAAACACAAACCAGAAGGAGAATAAGAGAGGAAAACATCACCTTAAGAATGCCAGCTCTCACAACCTTAGGTTCCCTCTTCTTCAAACCATAACCAAAGAGAAAGAGAGAGAAAAAGAGAGAGAATGAGAGAGAGAGAGCTCCCTTCAAATGCCGATCTCCCCTCAAAATCCCTTAAGGTTTCCTTCTTCAATAAGCCAAATACAAGAGTTAGTGGGGTAAATATCTCCATAGGGAAATCTCCAAAATGCCCTTATACATTTTAACCCCTTAAGACTTATTTTCTTAACATTCAACTCCAAAACTTCTTATTTAATTCAATTGCATCCTTCCTTACTATTTTAGCTTCACCCCCAATACTTTTGTGCATAATTACCAATATACCCTTAATGTGACTTAACTTCAATGATACCAAATAATCAAATTTTGCCTTATTAAACCTTAATCCTGATTAATTAACCATAATCCTGTTAGGGCCATGATTGGGTCCTCACAATGAATACTTTCATGATTGCCTTCGCACTGTGTTTATAATATCTAGGACTTCATTTATTAATTTAAGATTTATAAACTCATGTATTTAAACATAGCATTAATAAATGGATGATGCTTTTTATTGAGAATATAAATTCATACATATGAAAAACATCCTTATTACATGGGCTCTAGGGCATACTCTCTAACATCAACTCCACTAACATCACTAGTCTATGGGGGATGTGAGAGCATAAGCATGTGGACATCACCAGCAAGATTATAGCCTTATTGGTTAGGGTGGCCACTCAGTCCACTATAGATTTATGTAGGAGGCATCGTGACTTAAATGCTCTTATTATTATGGGTAAATAAGAGTAGGTTTGGGGATCCTCTTTAGAAGGATATTTATGTGGACTTATAGGCTAAACTCACCATGAAAATGGTAAAAGTGATTTAGGGATGACAGGGGTAGTATCGGCTATTGAACGTTCCCATAACTAAAGAAAGGTACGGCCTAGACCCTATAGTGCCAGATGCACCTGCAGAGGGACATATCCAATACTAGCCACCAATAGCCACATAGCAGGATGATCAGGCAAATGAGCCATAGGAGCATCAAGGGGCAGGGGTCAATTTTGATTATGAGTTTGATATACAGATAGATCTACAAGATCTTTTGGATGGATCACCCCAACCACCAGCACATCCTCGATCACTTATCAAACACTAGCGATCACCATCTAGGAAGATAGGGAGGTTTTCTCCTTATGGGTATTCGAGTGTATCCACTTCTATAGCTCCTTCACCATATAAGCATCCAGAGGCATCTACATCGATGGCTCTACCACCACCAGCATATCTAGAGGCATCTTTATCTACTATGCCACCAGTACATCCATTATCAGTCCCTTCACCAAATGATGTCTTTGGGAGATTAGCAACTATAGAGGAGACTATCAAACACCAAAATCAAACACTACAGGCTATAGTGATAGCAATGCAGTCTCTATAAGCATTACCAATGATAGTGCAATCCCTATAGATAAAAGTATAGGGTATCAAAGCTGATTTAGCGACTGTAGGTCAAATATTTGATGCATCCCTGTAAGTAGTTGAAGAGTCACTCACCCAGATTAGGGAATAAAGAGACTGCATTGAGGGTGAGTTCCCTAAAGGGAGAGAAGGTAATCGAGATAGATGAGTAATTGGGGAGGTTCATCAGGTACTAGAGAGATGATCTAATGTGGTATCTTAACCAACATTCCTAGGTGGTTGTAAAGCCCTAACTTTGACCCCAATAGGTGTTAGAGAGTATGCCCTATAGGCCATGTAAAAGGGATGAATTTCATATGTATGAATTTATATTCTTAATAAAAGGCATTCTTCATTTATTAATGCTATGTTTAAATACAACAGTTTGTAAATCTTAAATTAATAAATGAAGTCCTTGATATTATGAACACAATGCAAAGGCAAACATGAAAGTGTTCATGATATGAGGTGTTTATTGCATGCAAATGTGTTAATATCTAAATACCCCTAGTCATAGAATTAACAAGATAGGACATTGTTAATTCATACAGACTAGCACATGTTATGCTTCTTGAATGGTTCAAGCAGTGGTTCTCATAACTGTGATTATAGAAGATAATCAAAGCTAACATGTGGATGCTTGTTAGAAGAACAAGTTAACTGGAGACCTACAAAGAGAATACTCACATGGATATTAAATCTATGTCAGTGAGGAATCTCTTCATAGCGGTTGTGCAAGTAACCTTAGACTGGAGATCACCAAAGTTATCTTAAGTAGCAAGTGGTATATTTTGACTCCATAACTGATTACTTCCAATTGGAAGTGAACATAGTTAGGAGATTAGGTATATCATGATCTATTTGAAGAAAGTTGACTGATTGACAAAGGATTCACCATCCCAGATTTTATAAGGGAAGTTATCTCGTATGATTCTATAATTGTCTTGTACAGAGAATCTCTGGCCAGAGTAATATGTGAAGATGGATAGAGATTCATGAAGGGCATTTTAGGAAAAATGGTTAAATTAATAGAACATACATAATTAGATTTATATGAGCTGACAGAAATCCATACTCAGAATCTAATTGAGATAAAAGTGGTGGAAGGAGTAATTGTACGGTAACTGTTTCTCTGGAAGGGCATAGTCAAACCACTTGACTTTCCTAACATTTGGGTAGTCATGATACCTAGCTAGAGGCCAATCATGACTTGTATAATAGTGTATCAAGAATATCAATAGGGATTGATAAAATGATTTAAAGAAGTTTAAATCATGTGAGTTTTGAATAGAACTCACAATTACATATTATACTGCCAACATGGACAGGAACCCAATAGGTCACACACATATAGAGAAAAAGGATAAAATGGTAAAATGACAAGGATAATAATATTTGATATTATTATAGGGATAGAGAAGTGAAAAAGAGAATAATTAATTAAAGAATTTAATTAATTATGATCAAGTACAATTATTCATAGAACTTTTTTGAAATGTTCTGTAAAAATGGACCTAATTGAAATGATGTATTTCATAATTAATTATTATTAAACCATAAGTGTTATAGGGCTGATATAATAATTAATAGATCCATTGGAGGAATTAAAGAGGCCTAAAGAAGTTAAGTTGGCGTAGAAACCCTCTAGAGGAAGGGTTACACGCCAACTACAAATAGAAGGCCTTAGAGGCCTAATTCTTGGACCAAAATAAATTAAATATAGTTCATAAGTATTATGGAGCCTACATATTTAATTTGGTTGGATTTGGAATTCATTTGGATAATTAAATCTAAGTATATGCACAAAGGGCCTAGTTTGTAGGTTTTGTGCATAGTATTTTGTGAAAGGGCTTAAATTGGATTTAATTGAGCCCAAATAAATTATTAATAATTCCAGAAGCCCAATTAATATTTCTTCAGAAATTTTAAAGAGTTCAATCCTATTATGAAGTTGGATTTTTAAGTTAACTATAAAAATCCAAGTGATAGGGTATTAGGGCTAAGTGTGAACAATTAAGAGAAAAGTTTTTCTCTCACTTAAAAAGCCCTAGCCGCAACCTTCCCTAGCTAGCATCTATGGTTTTTTTGCCAGCATTTGTTTCTCCCAATTGTTGGTTCATTCTATCATTCTCTTGTGTGGATTACTCATTGGAGGTGTTCCATTTTGGACACTGTGGTTTGCAACAACCCGGTGAGAAGGAAAATCAACTGTTCAACAAAAATCAAAGGTGATTTTTCTTATTCTCATTAATATGTATATTGTAAATTCATGGCAGGATCAGATTTATTGGTTAAAAATTTTAAATTTCGCTTATGTATGAGATGTATGTAACTGATAGTTTCCAACATGGTATCAGAGCCTGGTTTTGCCATGAATCTACAATTCTATATTTTTCTATGGAATAAGTTTTATTTTTGAGTTATTTATTTCATGAACTTTAAAATATCATATTTGATTGTTCATGAATGAGAAATATTGATTTCTGGATATATGTGATCAAATATATATAACGAAAAATAAAAGCAATTCTTTTGAGAAAGGAATCATGGTTTTGGCGTGAATGGCTTTTATTTTTCAATGATGTTTAGGGGTTGTTCTAAATTAAAATTTTATTGATCCACTCTAATATCATTTTGATGATAATTTATGTGTTTAATATGTGATATTAAGCCATAGGATCAAACAAAATTAAAATCGAACAAGTTTTGCATAAAAACTAGTTTAGTCGAAAAGTTCGATAAATTGGTGTTCTTCGTGTGTTCATGGTGTGCTCATGTTTATAACGAATTTTAATCTTCTAAATCTGATATATTAATGTGTTTTTAATTAATTGGATTAACAAAAATGGGTCTTGAATTAATTGGATTAATTTTAATTCATTAAAACCACTTAATGGGCTTAATTATGTTTACGAACTTGGTTTAAATTAGTGAATGACTTGGTGGACCCAAGGAGCTGATTTGAATCAAATATTGATAAGTGTGAATTATATGTAGTTTTTAATATGTTTTTAGTTATTTTATTTAGTTATTTTGGTTTTATTTGGGTTAAATTATAGTTATTTTGTTAATATTTATATTTTTAGAGTTAATTCTGTGTTTTGCATGATTTTCAGGGCTAAAATGATGGAAAAGGGCTTAAAGTGTGAAAAGTGCAAGGTTGTGGGCCAAAAGCGTAAATTTGAAGAAATTGATCGAGAAAACTAGCTCTTAGTCCAGAGGATGGAGCCGTGGCCACGTGAAGACAGTGAAGAAATATACACGTGACCACGTGTAAGAGACAATTGTGAAGAAACATGGCCATGTGATGAAGAAATGAAGGAAATAGTGTAAAAGTGCGTGACCACGTGAAGATTTAAAAGAGTTTTGAAGTTATACACGTGACCACATGTGAAGGAAGGCCATTTCCATACGTGGCCACGTGTGGAGGAAGGTGAAAAGGCATGCCCACGTGTTCCTCAATGCAAAATCTTGCGTGGCCATGTGATTTCACTCTCCCATCACGCGAAGGATTCGTCAGACTTCCTGTTTTGAGCAGACTTCCTTTCCTATCTTGATTCTGCAATTTAAGAAGAATTCTATCACGTTTTTGCCTATAAATAGGAGCTCAAAACACAGAAGAAAGAGATAGAGAGATCAATCCTTAGTTTTTCAAGTTGTTCTTAGATTACTTTAACGTCTTCCTTTATTTTCAGTTTTATTCAAGCTTTTGTTTTTAGTCTTAACTATGTCTTTTGAGTAGTTTTCTTTAACTTTTGCTGAAGGATACTTGAATCCTTGACTCATATTGTTATGACTTAAGTTTGTACTTCACTTTAATTACAAGTTTGATTATTTCTTGGTTCTTAAGCAAATTCTTGTCTTTATTCAATCTTAATTTGATTATTAACGTGACTAAACATCGGTTAATTAGTTGAGTTAAGTTGATTAATGATTTGTATGTTCTTAAGTTAGTTTGGTTGGATTAATACATGTTATAATCTGAGTAAGTTATGATTATGTGTTAAATTGAGTAAATTGAGATTAAGAAGGGAGTAATCAAGAATAGTTGGAGGTTAAAGCTCTTGAGAAAGGTTTTAATAGACATCTAGGAGATTAATTCAGAATTTTCTGCTAAGTATTGAATTGTTCTGAATAAGGTAGTTCAATACTTAGAGTGATACTCTTGAGAAAGTTATCTGGGTTTGTTAAACTGAATTTTCCATAATCACTTGTATGTTTTATGTTTATTAAGTCATATCAATATTGGTTAAGGTGGATAGTCCTTTAGTGGAAGTTGTTTTTATCATTGTTTTTTACCTCATTTAAATTACTTGTTTTCAATAGAGTTTTCTTAATTATTGTTTACTTTAATTGTTTTATTTTGGATTTGGTTTTTTATTCTTCAAAACATCAAAATTTGGGATTTCTTTTCTCTCTTTACACACAGAAATTGGTTTTAAAATTGAATTAGCACACAAGCACAAGTTTTCCCTTGGGTTCGATATTTTGGGTCTTAATTCTATTTCCATATATTACTAGCCGATCTAGTACACTTGCTAGACGCCGGTCAAATATAATAAACTATAATTAAGTTTATTAATGGGTTTTAAGGTCTAGAGTGGGCTTGGCTCATTCTAAAAGGCCTAAATGGTCCAATAAATACAAAACTAATTTTTGTGTGAACACATTTAGGGTTTAGTTTGGTGGGTTTTAGCCTACCCTTTATCTAAAGCCCAAAATTGATTATTTTAATTATTTAATATGATTAATTAATTAAATAATAAATTAATAATTAATTAATAATCAATTGGATTGATTATTAAGGCAAGAACACATACATGCAAAAGGGTTTCCTAAAATGGAAGTTTCCAAAATGAAAAAGTTTCCTAATTTGATCACATTATTAAAATAACTCAAAAGAAAGTTTCAAGAGTTGAAACAAAGTTAGTAATCCATTAATTTATGCATTATAAATGCATATAAGGGTGTATGATTGGCGTGATGGATAGTTATGGACAAAGTCTAATGTGATTGAACATTATGCATATTTTGGTCCAATAAGGACTTTCATGTCCTGGCCACTTGTTTTTTGGTTTGTATTTCTTTTTCAAATTGTAATATGTAATTAGATTACTTAGATTAGAATTAGAGATAGAGATGGAGACCATTATTAAGGAGCAAGATGGGCTGGATTGAGATCTAACAAGATTGAAGATAATGTAATTATTTTTACTTATTTGAATCATGCATACTTCCTAGGTGTGACCTTTTGATTTCCCTTTTGGCTCGGGAAAATCAATATAGTAAAGTCCATAACTATACCATATTTGTATGCTTATGTTTATATGATAGATATAGGATGCATACCAATGTATGCAAACCATGTATGATGAGACTTAATTAACTAAAACCCTCAAAAAAATACTAAGGTATATAAGCCTTCCATTAATTTGAGGAGAACCAGAGTTATTTATAGTGTGGGTTGTTGACCACAGTCAAGCTCACATTATATCGAATATGTTCAAATCTAATTAAATGGGTCATCTTAGCTAGTCCATTAGTTTGTTGACCACAGTCAAGGCTAATGGTTCTAGAGGTAAGATTAGGGATTGCATATATGATATGTATGCATCAAAAGTTGATAACCTAATGATCCAATAGTTGTGTAGAGACACAATTGGTATAGAGATACCTACCTTTCAAGGGTATGGAGTTTGGCTTATTGACCACAGTCAAGGCCAAATTACTTATCAAAGATTGGATATTGGCCCACTAGGAAAAGCATCAGGTTTTCTCAAATTAAATAGTGAGGGCTATTAATTCGCAATAAAATAGTGGGAGTAAATGAATTAATTAAAGACCTAATTGATGCATACATATATATGAACATACTCTCATATGTTTTATTTTTCACATCTAGGTCATCATCATGAGCACATCAAACATTAATATACGATTAATCTTGGATAACAAGCTAGTTGGCAGCAATTGTTCTGACTGGATGAGGTAACTGAGAATTGTTTTCAGAGCTAAAAGGATCTATTATGTCTTGGATAAAGACCCACCACCACTTCCATCAGATGATGCCATTGATGAGATCAAAGGCACTTATCGAAAATACATGGAGGATAGTGAAGCAGCAGCATATCTGATGCTGGGTGTTATGTTCTCGGAGTTTCAGAAGCAACATGAGATGATGGATGCTAGAACCATCATTTTGCATTTAGAGGAGCTTTATTCTTCTCAGGCTAGAATATAGCAATATGAGATTGCTCGAGCTCTATTTAGTTGCAAAATGGTGGAAGGCACTTCGGTTGCTACTTATGCATTGAACATGTATGGGTATATTGAGCATTTGAGTAGAATTGGCTATGTAATGGATAATAATCTATACGTAGATTTAATCTTGTTCTCATTGGCTCCAAGTTATGTACCTTTCGTGCTTAACTTTAACATGAATAAGATCCAAGTGTCCATTCCTGAGTTAATCAACACGCTCAAAACAGCTAATGGATCCTTCAAGAAGGATCCAAAAAGTGTTATGGTTATCACTTCTACTAAAGGCAAGAAGCAGAAGAAGATGATAACCAATGCTCAGCCAAAGAATACTGGGATCTCCAAGAAGAAGGTTTCCAAGAAATAGAATCCCAAAGGAACTTGCTTCCATTGTGGAAAAGATGGTCATTGGAAGCATAACTGCAAGGCTTATCTAGATTCTCTCAAGGAGAAGAAGCAAGCTAATGCTTCTATTTCAGGTATTCATATGATTGAAATTAATACTTATTCTATTGCTTCAAAACAATCTTCGGTATTAGATACTGGATGTGGATATCATTTATGTAATGATCTACAGAGGCTTAGAAGCTTTAGAAGAGTTGGAAAGGCATAAATATATTTGCAATCAGCTACTGGACTAAACATCTCTACAACGGTTATGGGGACTTACCATTTGCCTCTTCCGAGTGGATTAGTACTGGAATTAAATAATTGTTATTATGTTCCCGCTTTATCTAAGAGTATTATTTCTTTCAATTATTTAATGAACGATTATGACATTTCTTTAAAGGACAAGTGTTGTTACATTTTTAAGAACAATATGTTTTATGCAAAAGCTATCATTGAGAATGGTATATTTGTTCTTGATTTAATTAAAGAAGTGCATAATGTGGATACTAAGAGAATAAAACATGATAATCTAAATACCTCTTATTTATGGCATTGTCATTTAGGCCATATAAATGAGAACCGCATGACCAAATTACATAAGTTAGGTGATTTGGGATCATTTAATTATGAATCATTTGATATATGCAAATCTTGTTTATTGGGAAAAATGACAAACGCTCGCTTTATTGGTAAAGGAGAACGAGCTAAAATGATTTTGGACTTAATACATTTGGATGTATGTGGTCCAATGACTACACATACCAAAGGAGGTTACTCCTACTTCATTATTTTCATAGATGATTATTCCAGATTTGGATACATCTATCTAATGAAATATAAATCAGAAGCATTTGAAAAGTTCAAAGAATTCAGGAATGAAGTAGAGAAACAACTTGGAAAGAGTATTAAAACACTTAGATCAGATCGAGGTAGAGAGTTCTTAAGCCAAGAATTTCAAGATTATCTTAGAGATAATGGGATTTTATCTCAATGGACTCCACCATATACACCACAACACAATGGTGTATCTAAAAGGAGAAATTGAACACTATTAGATATAGTTCGATCAATAATGAGCCGAACAAAGTTGCTTAAGTCCTTTTGGGGATATACACTAGAAATTATTGTTTATGTGTTAAACAGAGTTCCTAGTAAATCGGTTATTGCTACTCCATATGAGATGTGGAATAACAAGAAACCCACGCTTTCTCATATGAAAGTATGGGGTTGTCCTACTTATGTGAAGAGGATAATGTTAAACAAAATAGATGTTAAGTCTGACAAATATTTATTTGTGGGATATCCAAAAGAAACCTTTGGATATTATTTCTATCATCCCTTAGAATAAAAGATGTTTGTTTCAAGGCATGCTATCTTCTTGGAAAGAGAATTTCTCCTACGAGAGGACAGTGGGAGTAAAATTGAACATGGTGAAGTTCAAGACACACAAATAGAAGTAGATCACCCGATTGAACCCGAGACTGAATTTCATAGTGATGAGATTACAGTTGAACCTGATTACACATAAAATCCTAGAAGATCTACTAGGATGCATTCTATCCCTGTGAGATATGGATTTCACATTAATTTGGATAGAGGCATAACTGTAGTAGAGGACAATAAGCCTATAAGCTATCAAGAAGTTTTGAACAGTTCAGAACATGATTTATGGCTTAAGGTTATGCAGTCTAAAATGGACTCCATGTATGAGAACAAAGTATGGACTTTAACTCAACCACCTAAAGGGATAAAACCCATAGGGTGCAAATGGGTCTTCAAAAAAAAGACCGACATGAAAGGTAATATAGTTACCTATAAAGCTCGCTTAGTAGCAAAGGGCTATCGTCAAAAAGAAGGTATTGACTATGATGAAACCTTTTCTCCTGTAGCAATGCTTAAGTCTATAAGAATACTTTTAGCCATTGCAGCTCATTATGATTGTGAGACTTGTCAAATGGATGTGAAGACAGCTTTCCTAATTGGAAATCTAACTAAGGATGTGTATATGACACAACCGGAAGGGTACACATCAGGAAATGGCAAAAAGGTATGCAAGCTTCAAAGATCCATTTATTTATTGAAGCAAGCCTCTAAGAGCTGGAACATATGATTCAATAAGACAATCAAAGAGTTTGGTTTCTAACTGAATGAAGATGAACCTTGTGTGTATCAAAAGGGTCAGTGGGAGTGCAATTGTCTTCCTTGTTCTATATGTGGATGACATATTAACCATGGGAAATGACATTTTTTCTCCAATCTATTAAAATATGGTTATCCAAGCAATTCTCCATAAAATACCTTGGAGAAGCATCCTATATTCTGGGAATAAGGATCTATAGAGATAGATCTAATAGGTTTCTAGGTCTTTCTCAAAGTACATATATAGATAAGGTATTGAAGAGGTTCAATATGGATCTCTCTAAGAAAGGGTTTATACCCATGGTGCATGGGAAACACCTTTCTAAGTCTATGTGTCCACAGACACTAGAGGGTAGAGAGAGCATGAATAGAATACCATATGCATCGACAATTGGTTCTATCATGTATGCTATGTTATGTACATGTCCAGATATAGCATTTACTTTGAGTGTGACAAGCAGATTCCAATCCAATTTTGGAGAGGAACACTGGCAGCTGTCAAGAATATCCTTAAGTACTTGAGAAGGACTAAGGATATATTCTTGGTATATGAAGAGGGCAGTTTGGAAGTAAAAGGGTATACAGATGCCAGCTTCCAATTTGACAAAGATGATTGTAAATCACAGTCTGGTTATGAGTTCATAATGGGAGGAGGAGAAGTTAGTTGGAAGAGTTCCAAACAAGAAACAACTGTTGATTCCACGACAAAAGCTAAGTACATTGTTGCTTTGGAAGTAACCAAAGAAGCAGTCTGGATCAAAAAGTTCATATCTAAAATAGGAGTGGTGCCTAGCATTGTTGATCCGATTCCTTTATATTGTGACAACAATGGAGCCATTGTGCAAGCAAAGGAACCACGGTCTCATCAGTGATCCAAGCATGTTCTCAGACGATACCATCTCATAAGGGGAATAGTAGCTAGAAATGATGTGAAAATAGAAAGGGTCCCTACAGATGATAATGTGGTAGATCCCCTCACTAAAGCACTTTTCCAGATAAAGCACTATCACCATATAAATAGCATGGGTCTGAGACATATGAGTGCTTGGCTCTAATGCAAGTGGGAGATTGTTAGAGAGTATTCCCTAAAGCCCATGTAAAAGGGATGAATTTCATATGTATGAATTTATATTCTTAATAAAAGGCATTCTTCATTTATTAATGCGATGTTTAAATACATGAGTTTGTAAATCTTAAATTAATAAATGAAGTCCTTGATATTATAAACACAATGCAAAGGCAATCATGAAAGTGTTCATGATATGAGGTATCTATTGCATGCAAATGTGTTAATATCTAAATATCCCTAGTCATAGAATTAACAAGATAGGAAATTGTTAATTCGGACATACTAGCACATGTTATGCTTCTTGAATAGTTCAAGCAGTGGTTCTCATAACTGTGATTATGGAAGATTATCAAAGTTAACATGTGGATTCTTGTTAGAAGAACAAGTTCATTGGAGACCTATAAAGAGAATCCTCACATGGATATTAAATCTATGTTAGTGAGGAATCTCTTCATAACGGTTGTGCAAGTATCCTTAGACTTGAGATCACCAAAGTTATTTTAAGTAGCAAGTGGTATATTTTGACTCCACAACGGATTATTTCCAACTGGGAGTGAACATAATTAGGAGATTGGGTATATCATGACCTACTTGAAGATAGTTGAGTGATTGACAAAGGATTCACCATCCCAGATTTAATAAGGGAAGTTATCTCGCATGATTCTATAATTGCCTTGTTCAGAGAATCTCTGGCCAGAGTAATATGCTAGGATGGATAGAGATCCATGAAGGAAATTTTGGGAACAATGGTTAAATTAATAGAACATACACAATTAGATTTATATGAGTTGACAGAAATCCATACTCAGAATCTAATTGAGATAAAAGTTATGGAAGGAGTAATTGCACTGTAACTATTTTTATGGAAGGGCATAGTCAAGCCATATGACTTTCCTGACATTAGGGTAGTCATGATGCCTAGCTAGATGCCAATCATGACTTGTATAATAGTGTATCAAGAATATCAATAGGGATTCATAAAATGATTTAAAAAAGTTTAAATCATGTGAGTTTTGAATAGAACTCATAATTACATATTATACTGCAAACATGAATAGAAACCTAATAGGTCACATACATATAGAGAAAAGGATAAAATGGTAAAATGACAAGGATAATAATATTTGATATTATTATAGGGATAGAGAAGTGAATAAGAGAATAATTAATTAAAGAGTTTAATTAATTATGATCAAGTAAAATTGTTCGCATAACTTTTGAGAAATGTTCTGTAAAAATGGACCTAATTGTAATAATGTATTTCATAATTAATTATTATTGAACTATAAGTGTTATAAGGCTAATATAATAATTAATAGATCCATTGGAGGATTTAAAGAGGCCCAAAGAAGTGAAGTTGGTGCAGAAACCCTCTAGAGGAAGGGTTACACACCAACTACAAACAGAAGGCCTTAGAGGCCTAATTCTTGGACCAAAATAAATTAAATATATTTTTAAGTGTTATGGAGCCTACATATTTAATTTGGTTGGATTTGAAATTCATTTGGGTAATTAAATCCAAATATATGCACAAAGGGCCTAGTTTGTGGGTTTTGTGCATAGTCTTTTATGAAAGGGCTTAAATTGGATTTAATTGAGCCCAAATAAATTATTAATAATTCCAGAAGCCCAATTAATATTTCTCCAGAAATCTTAAAGAGTCCAAACCTATTATGAAGTTGGATTTTTAATCTAACTATAAAAATCCAAGTGATAGGGTATTAGGGCTAAGTGTGAACAATTAAGAGAAAAATTTTTCTCTCACTCAAAAAGCCCTAGCTGCCACCTTCCCTAGCTAGCATCTATGGTTTTTAGGCCAGCCTTTGTTTCTCCCAATTGTTGGTTCATTCTATCATTCTCTTATGTGGATTGCTCATTGGAGGTGTTCGATTTTGGACACTGTGGTTTGCAACAACCCGGTGAGAGGGAAAATCAACTGTTCAACAAAAATCAAATGTGATTTTTCTTATTCTCATTAATATGTATATTGTAAATTCATGGCAAGATCAGATTTATTGGTTAAAAATTTTAAATTCTGCTTATGTATGAGATGCATGTAACTGATAATTTCCAACAGTGGGATTATATATGAAATATTTAAAATTTATATTTTATTAATGTTTAATTAAATAATAAAATACAAATTAGGGTCAAATGGGCTGACGTGATAATTCTTGTATTATGTTATATATATGAGTAATTAAGGCATGGTGAAAATAATAAGGGTGCAATTGAAATAAGGATAGTAAGTTTGGGATTAAAATTGAAAAAAATGAAAGTTAGGGATAGATTTATTATAGGAGAATTAGAAAGAGAGTTAAGGGAACTTTTCCTTCCTCAATTAATTCTAAAATCTGCATAAAGAAGAGAGAAAATTATGTTAATGGGATTAATTTAGTGGTTAGGTTGGCAAAGCTAAGGGAAGAGGAAACTAAAATGCAAATTTTCATTCTCTTTATTTTCTCTCACTAAAAAGTTATAATCTTTCTCTAGTTTCTTTCTAGTTTTTATTTTGGTTAAGTTGATGAAGTGAGTTATTGTGGTTAGATTACTAAGGTAATGAAATCCTTTTCATCTTCATTATCATTTTCTTTTTAAACAAGTTAAAGGAATTTATGGTAAGAAATTTCTTAGGTATTTATGGTTATAATTGTCTCTTTGTTGAAGATAAGTTCAACAAGAATAAGGGGAAGGAAGTCTTTGAGGATTAAAGGTTGAATTTTGTGGATTTCAGCCAAGGTATGGGAAATTGGTATGATTATTGACATGCATGTCTGATTTTGGTAGATTTTGATTAAAACCAAAGCTAAAATTAATAAATGAGATAAGGATTTTCTACATGTGTTCATGTATATAGGCTTAATTGAAAAATTAAGCTAGATTCTCGAATTAAGCATAAGGAAATTAATGCATGCAAGCTTTGATTCATAAAGAGAACTCATTTTAAATGATATTCCCTATTAGTTGGGTTAAGATGAACTCTAAAGAATCAAAAAAGAAAGAAAATCAATAATCTTGTGGTAATCTTAGTCAAAATTTGCATAAAAAGCATAATGTTGTATTATATGTTTTGCTAAAGAATTAGAGTTTAAAATGGATGTAATTTGATTGATTTGTTAATCATTATTTTACTAATGCATAGCACTAAAAGTGTCAGATGCTGAAAGTAAAATTTGAATAAAAATTATAGACATGCGAAAGGGATTTTATAAGTTTTGTTGTTAAAGTTGTGAGCTAGAAGATGAACATGAGACTATTGTGCCTATGATAGAGCCTGCCCATTTTTCCATTAAATTTTTTTCTATTTCTTCTGTCATGTCCGCGATCCCTATTGTGTTTGGTACCTTACCCTGAAAAGTTCATTTATGTATTCTCCTTTCTCTTTAAAGCAATACTTCATTACCCCTAAAATACCAACCTAATAAAGTGTGTACTAATGAGATCATACCAAGTATGTTATATATATATATATATATATATATATATATATAACTATGAGATTGTGATGTTAAGAAGAAAAGTTAAAGAATTTTAGACTATTCAACAATGAAAAGATAACATACAAAGAGATATAAGTACATGAAAATATGATAATACCATAATGTAAAGCTATATATATATATATAGCTTACAAAGATGTTATATGGCAAACATATGAACAAGCATGTCATATATTACTTGTTAGAAATAACATGAATATGCCTATATGTAACACCGTAATCCACTAGCCATGGATAATCATCAATCATCATCATACCCAGTATAGAGATCGGGCAGAAATACTAATAATAAAAATAAGACAGGCCATAATTACATACCACAATAGAATCATCAGCATATAAATAAAAAATCATAACATGAATGGCCTTCAAGAATCCTGAAATCCTTGATGCAGTCACTTCTTGCCCGATCCTCAGGAGCTTAACTCAAACCTACACGGATAAACAAACCCGTGTTAAGCTATAAAGCATAGTGAGGAACAAAATTCTATAGATAACCTCTTTCCCTAGGTCATATAATCATGCATAAATATACACAACCTTTTTCAACAATACCAAATAACATATGAGTTTATTATACTGATCATTGAGAAAGACTTCAACCTCAACAACGAATACTATGCTACATTAATCTAGGGTATTTACTTAACTTAGCTCGATCCTGCTTAGACTGGTTAATTCACTAACATCATCATAGCTTACTATTCATGTCAAACTATTATCATTCATGTATTTTATAATTCTTTCTTCTTACAACCCAAGAAAAAAATGATTATTTATTTACCGTACAAGCTTGACTTGCTTCGCTTAACCGTTATGGCATGCTTAAGGAAGTGCTTATACTATGTAACATCCCTTTTCTCATTGCTAGAAATTATTTCTTCTTATAACTACTCAATTCTCCTTCGTGTTTCATGCATATGCATTTCTTAATATTATCTTAACATGGTAACTTAAACCTCATACAGCACCAATTTATATCATGCATTACATTTAGTTAGGTCAATGTTATAATTATGCATATGTGCGTGCAAACCTTCATACGCCTCTTATAATCATTCTATCAAGAGGCTAGACATCATAGTTATTAATGGTACTAGATTTCCACTTACCGCATTAAATCACTTTGTTCACCTTAAATAGACATTCAACATTAATTTATAATATAAGGGTGTATTTAAGTCATATTGAATCTAAAAGTAGTCCTAGTAAGCATATCTACTTCACATATATATAGTACAATTCTCATATTAGGTTCATAAACTTTATATCTTTTATGTTATCTTAGCACGGTAACCTGATTCTCTTACAATTTTCATTGTGTCATGCATTGCACTTGGTTAAATGAATGTTATCATTAAACCTAAACATGTGTAAACACTTATATATATTTAAACAGACTGGCAGAGTTGCCTATGATCACAAAGAACAAGCATTACATATCATAATTATAAAACAAGGCCTCGATGTCACAAGTATGCATTTTATAAACAGAGCACATGAAACTTAGTGCACATGTTATAGTCCATGTAACTTCTAGTACAATATTGTATATTTTGGGTCCATATATTCTCCGTGGAACCCACCGATGGAGTTCTAATCACACGAAAACCTTCCCTCATGGTTGAGGTGATGTACATATCTCATAATCATAATATAATGAACGTGGCATCTCATTTCATAAGGACAGTTATAGCCAAAAGGAATTTAAGATAAAACATCACAATATAATAAGACATTCATCATGCTTATGTTAACCATGTGAAGAAATCGATACATAAATACTTACACACACACACACACACACACACACACATATATATATATAACTTTATTTCTTACACTTTTTATCATCTTTAATAGCCTGCCTAAGTACTAGTTCGAAGGTGGATAATGGGAGCAATGGATACCCGAAGGTATCATTATATGGATATCCGAAGATATCAAACTATAGACCCAAATGGGGTCGAGCAATGGTTCCAGCAAGGAACAAACTATGGATCCAAATGAGGTCAAACGATGGTTCCTTTAAGGAACAAGACAAAAACGAGGTCAACTATAGCAGCTGCAACTATATCCCTCTAGGCATGCCTATCTAATCCATGACTGAACTAAAACTCGCAGGCTTAACCACTTAAGAACATTTTTAATTTAAAATATCATTCTTTACTTAGCACATCATTTGGCTTAAAGCCACATTTCATAAAAGATTGTAGATCATTCATATCATACTTCAAACATTGAGCTCTAGGCTTCAATATACATAGATCTTATCATATGATCATATAGTTGCATCAACTTTCTTTCATTCATATCGTGATGGTTTCAAGTTTAGATAAATAATAATATGCAATCTTTCATAATTAGCATTGTGCGAGCCACATGTACATACATATATATATATATATATATATATGTAGCTTAAATCATGAAAATACATGCTTTCATTACTCATATCGACTATACAACATATAGTACCTACATACCTCATGGTTAGTTCTCAATGACGTACCTTGTTACTACTTGCTTTGAATAGCTCCCTATTCTCATCATTATTCATATTAGGACATGAACATATATATATAGAAACACTCAAGCATTTATGGTCCATAATATAGTATAGACATGAACAAACAAGCAAACAGGTTCTTATACCTCAATGCTAATCATAATTCCTCTTATGACATTGAGGGCATTCGAGCTTCTACTATTTCATAATTTTACATAAGTCATGTTGGCCTATTCTTTTATCTTAGATTTGCAACCTTGCAACCATTACCTTATTACAACTAGGTTAAGTCGCAATATTTTAACAGAATCATCCTTTGACCTAGTACATACTTCATAACGACTTGTAGGACACATTAATTGTTATATCTTTTAAGTTACTATGTTGCCTCATGCTCTCTCTTTAGATATATGCCCATTAAGCCTTAAAATACTTCCTAATAACATATCTTATATTAGCATCCCCATGTACAAGGCCCGATAATTAAAAGTTCAAGTGGTCTTTATATCGTGACTTCATAGGTTTATTCTTATAAAACTTTTCAATCTTCTATGTATATACTTAGGGATTCTCTAATTAAATGATCTTTCCCTATACAACATATTGATGTCTTAGATGACTTATAATTTAGCTCAATACCTTCCCTTTATAATTTCATTAATATCCTTCAAATTCCAACAATAACCTAATAATATACTATACATCAATTTAATATTTCAACACACTCAACATAACTTATGGTTAACTTGGTTATCTCAATTATTCACCCCACATCATTGGCTCATTAGTTAATGAATGTTTTGCAACTTAGGTGTATAAGAACTATTGAAAAGAGGATGTATAAGTGGTTGGGCTTTTTATGAGGTACAACAGCCAAGTGGCAGAGCACGACTCGTGAAGGCCTTCACGAGTCGAACAAAAATACATGACTCGTGAAATCATTCACAAGTAGGTAGAAAGCCAAACTAGGTTCACGAGTCGTGAAGGAATGTTCGACTCGTAAAGGGACTCATGAGTGAAGGGATGAGATTCACAACTCGTGAAGAAGTTCACGAGTGAAGAAAAATAGGTAATGTTCACGACTCATGAAGAGGTTCACGAGTGAAAGAAAGAGGTGCACGACTCGTGATAGACTTCAAGACTCAATCACAAATTGTGAACAAGTTCATGACTCGTGAAGAATGTCACTACTCAGCACCCTAAAAAAGAATGTTCCCAGAACCAAAAACAGATCGATCTGATCTTCGATCAAATGCAAATAGAAATAATCCCTAAGCCAAACAATCTTTAAAAACTTATTTTAAAACAAATAATCCTTCCTTAATCATCTTAAAGCAAATAATATTTCATTACTCATTTAAGAATCCAAACAATATAACCCTCATCTCTATAAATCTATCCACAGATAACATAAATCACAGTAATTCCCATGCCTGGACTTTGAAGCTTCAAACCTCCCTCACTTCTCTTAATCCATCCCCTTTACTCTTGATTCCCCTCTTGTCCTTCATGAGGTTGAAACACCCAAAACCCTGGGTTTTTCTTCTTTAATCCCATAACCAGGACAATCCTATGACCAGGAGAGAGAGAGAGAGAGAGCTCAAATGCCCATCTCCATCTCTCCCAAAAACCCTAATTTATAGTGGGATAAATATCTCACCAAGGAAATTCCCACTATACCCTTATGCATAATTAAACCCCCATTGTTTCAATTTCTTTCAACTTAACCCTCAGACTTTCTAATTCACTTCAATTATATCCTTTTCTTGAATTATAATTTAACTTAACTCATATACTTATATGCTGAAATTACAAAATACTCCTCTTGGGACTTAATCTAGATAATTGCAAAATAATCCAATTTCACCTTAATTAATTGTAATCCTCATTAATTAACTATAATTCAATTGGGGTCATGATTGGGTCCTTACAAATCACTCCTCCTTAAAAAAATTTCGTCCTCAAAATTCAAACTGGTACTATTTATCTTTATTGCTAGCAATTCTTAACTATGCTTTAGCTATAAGTAACTATAACCATAAGCATTCTCTATATTCATAATAAACTCATCACCTATAATCATATGTATCTATCTCCAATTTCCAAATACTCTAATGCTCATTGTATTTCTTATCCTGAGTATCTTAATAACCTTTACATCTTGCATCATCATCTATACCAAATATCAAGTTCTCTTATTGTCATATGAACTTTTCCTCAAACATCTTAATAAATAATCTAGACATAATTATAATTAATCTTATGCTATACCTCAATCATAGAACATCAAGGTTTTTAAAAACTTCCAATCCCAGGAGGCGAGAGATATTGACAATTCCTCATATATCATCTCATAATTTATGCCAAAATCTTGATAATGGTCCAATATATCAATCATAGGTCAAACACCTAACATAATCATCAAGATCTATGCCAATAACAATAACACCATGGTCTAGACCAATATTATCTTAATCTTTCAGAACAATTCCTTAATTCCTTATTGCCCATAAAAGACTCAACTTGGGCTCTGATACCACTAACTATAACACCCTAATCTACTAACAATGGATAATCATCAATCATCATCATACCTAATATAGAGATCAGGCATAAATACTAATAATAATAATAAGATGGGACATAATTACATACCACAATAGAATCATCAGCATATAAATAAATAATCATAACATGAATGGCCTTTAAGAATCCTAAAATCCTTGATGCAATCACTGCTTGCCCAATCCTCAGGAGTTTAACTCGAACCTACACGGATAAACAAACCCGTGCTAAGCTATAAAGCTTAGTAGGGAACAAAATTCTATAGATAAAGTCTTTCCCTAGGTCATATAATCATGCATAAATATACACAACCTTTTTCAATAATACCAAATAACATATGAGTTTATTATACTGATAATTTGAGAAAGACTTCAACCTCAACAACGAATACTATGCTACATTAATCTAGTGTATTTACTTGACTTAGCTCGATCATACTTAGACTGGTTAATTCACTAACATCACCATAGCTTACTATTCATGTCAAACTATTATCATTCATGCATTTTATAATTCTTTCTTCTTACAACCCAAGAAATAATGCTTATTTATTTATCGTACAAGCTCGACTTGCTTCACTTAACCGTTATGGAATGCTTAAGGAAGTGCTTATACTATGCAACATCCCTTTTTTGATTTCTAGACATGATTTCTTCTTATAACAACTCAATTCTCACTCGTGTTTCATGCATATGCATTTCTTAATATTATCTTAACATGGTAACTTAAACCTCGTACAACACCAATTTATATCATGCGTTACATTTAGTTAGGTCAATGTTATAATTATGCATATGTGCGTGCACACCTTCATATGCAACTTATAATCCTTCTATCAAGAGGCTAGACATCATAGTTATTAATGGTACAAGATTTCCACTTACCACATTAAATCACTTTGTTCACCTAAAATAGGCATTCAACATTAATTTATAATATAAGGGTGCATTTAAGTCATATAGAATCTATAAGTAGTCTTGGTAAGCATATCTACTTCACATATATATAGTACAATTCTCATATTAGGTTCGTAAACTTATCTTTTATGTTATCTTAGCATGGTAACCTGATTCTCTTACAATCTTCATTCTATGTCATGTATTGTACTTGGTTAAATGAATGTTATCATTAAACCTACCTATGTGTAAACACTTATATATATTTAAACAGACTAGTAGAGTTGCTTGTGACCACAAAGAACAAACATTACATATAATAATTATAAAACAAGGTCTCGATGTCACATATATGCATTTTATAAACATAGCACATGAAATTTAGTGTACATGTTATTGTCTATGTAAGTTGTAGTACAATATTGCATATTTTGGGTCCATATATTCTTTGTGGAACCCACCGATGGAGTTCTAATCACACGAAAACCTTCCTCATGGTTGAGGTGATATACATATCTTAAAATCATGATATAATGAACATGGCATCTCATTTCATAAGGATAGTTATAGCCAAAAGGAATTTAAGATAAAATATCAGAATACAATAAGACATTCATCATGCTTATGTTAACCACGTGAAGAAATCGATACATAAATACTTATATATATATATCACTTTATTTCTTATACTTTTTATCATCTTTAATAACTTGCCTAAGTACTAGTTCAAAAAGTGGATAACAGGAAGAATGGATATATACATGAAGGTATCAAACTATGGATATCTGAAGATATCAAACTATGGACCCAAATGTGGTCGAGTAATGGTTACAGCAAGGAACAAACTATGGACCCAAACGGGGTCAAATGATGGTTCCTTTAAGGAACAAGACCAAAACGGGGTCAACTATGGCAGCTGTAACTGCATCCCTCTAGGCATGCCTATCTAATCCACGACTGAACTAAGACCCGTAGGCTTAACCATTTAAGAACATTTTTAATTTAACATATCCTTCTTTACTTAGTACATCATTTGGCTTAAAGCCACATTTCATAAAAGAATGCAGATCATTCATATCATACTTCAAACATTGAGCTTTCGGCTTCAATATACATGGATGCTATCATATGATTATATAGTTGTAAAAACTTTCTTTCATCTATATCATGATGCTTTCAGGTTTAGATAAATAATAATATGCAATCTTTCATAATTAGCATTGCGCGAGCCCACATGTATATATATATATATATATATATATATGCATCTTAAATCATGAAAATACATGCTTTCATTACTTATATCAACTATACAACATATAGTACCTACATACCTCATGGATAGTTCTCGATGACGTACCTTGTTACTGCTTACTATGAATAGCTCCCTATTCTCATCATTATTCATATTAAGACATAAACATATATATATATATATATATATATAGCAACACTCAAGCATTTATGGTCTGTAATATAGTATAGACATGAACAAATAGGCAAATAGTTTCTTATACCTCAATGCTAATCATAATTCTTCTTATGACCTCGAGGGCATTCGAGCTTCTACTGTTTCATAATTATACATAAGTCTTGTTGGCCTATTCTTTTATCTTAGATTTGCAACCTTGCAACAATTATCTTATTACAACTAGGTTAAGTCGCAATATTTGGATAGAATCATCCTTTGACCTAGTACATACTTCATAACGACTTGCAGGACACATTAATTGGTATATCTTTTAAGTTACTATGTTGCCTCATGCTCTCTCTTTAGATGTATGCCCATTAAGCCTTAAAATACTTCTTAATAACATATCTCATATTAGCATCCCCATGTACAAGGCCCTATAATTAAAAGTTCAAGTGGTTTTTATATCGTGACTACATAGGTTTCTTATAAAACTTTTCAATCTTCTATGTATATACTTAGGGATTCTCTAAATAAATTATGTTGCCCTATACAACATATTGATGGCTTAGATGACTTATATTTTAGCTCAATACCTTCCCTTTATAATTTTATTCATATCCTTCAAATTTCGATAATAACCTAATAACATACTATACATAACTTTTTTATTCCAACACCCACAACATAACTCATGGTTAACTTGGTTCTCTCAATTATTCACCCCACAGCATTGGTTCATAAGTTAATGAATGTTTTGTAGCTTGGGTACATAAGAACTATTTAAAAGAGGATGTATAAGTGGCTGGGCATTTTATGAGAAACAACAGCCAAGTGGCCAAGCACGACTCGTGAAGGCCTTCACGAGTTGGACAAAAATGCACGACTCGTGAAGCCATTCATGAGTAGGTAGAAAGGCAAACTAGGTTCACTAGTCGTGAAGGAATGTTCAACTTGTAAAGGGACTCACGAGTGAAAGGATGAGATTCACGACTTGTGAAGAAGTTCTCGAGTTAAGAAAAATGGGTAATGTTCATGACTCGTGAAGGGGTTCACAAGTGAAAGAAAGAGGTGCACAAATTGTGATAGACTTCACGACTCAATCACAACTCGTGAAGAAGTTCACGACTCGTGAAGAATGTCATGACTCGACACCCTAAGAAAGAACATTCCCATTACCAAAAATAGATCGATATGATCTCTGATCAAACGCAAGCAGAAATAATCCCCTAAGCCAAACGATCTTTAAAAACTTATTTTAAAACAAACAATCCTTCCTTACTCATCTTAAAGCAAATAATCTTTCGTTGCTCATTTAAGAATCTAAGCAATATAACCCTAATCTCTATAAATCTATCCACAGATAACATAAATCACAGTAATTTCCATACTTGGTTTTTGAAGATTCAAACCCCCCTCACTTCTCTTGATTCATCCCCTTTACTCTTAATTCCCTTCTTCTCTTTCATGAGGTTGAAACACCCAAAACCCTAGATTTTTCTTCTTCAATCCCGTAACCAAGAGAGAGAGAGAGAGAGATCTTAAATGCCCATCTCCATCTCTCCTAAAAACCCTAATTTATAGTGGGATAAATATCTCACCAAGGAAATTCCCACTATACCCTTATGCACAATTGAACCCCCATTGTTTCAATTTCTTTCAACTTAACCCCAAGACTTTCTAATTCACTTTAATTTATAATTTAACTTTACTCATATACTTATATGCTAAAATTACCAAAATACTCCTCTTAGGACTTAATCTCGATAATTGAAAAATAAAATAATTTCACCTTAATTAACGGTAATCCTCATTAATTAACTATAATCCGATTAGGGTCATGATTGGATCCTTACACTATATGCTTATGTTTGTCTGTTATGATGTTAAAGTATATAATTACCATGTTGTATACATTTACAGTTACTTGTATTGCTAACTGAGATTGAATATACATGTATATTTACCAAAAATTGTGTTTCTTCTTATATGATTATATATGTGCAAGATTGTATAGTAAAACCAGAAGCATGATAATTGAAAGGTATAGTAATATAGTAATGCCTACAAATAGAGTTCAATTGTGGATAGATATGCATGCCTATAGGGATATAGTTGCAGCTACTATAGTTTGATCCCATTTGGGATAATAGTTTGACCCTGTTTGGTTCATTCAATCCTTCTCTTATGTAGATTACTCATTGGAGGTGTTCGATTTTGGACACTGTGGTTTGCGACAACCGGATGAGAAGGAAAATCAATTGTTCAACAAAAATCAAAAGTGATTTTTCTTATTCCATTTAATATATATATATATATATATATATATATATATATATATATTGTAAATTCATGGCAAGATCAGATCTATTGGTTAAAAAATTTTAAATTTCGCTTATGTATGAGATGCATGTAACCGATAATTCCCAACATGGTATCAGAGTCTCGGTTTTGTCATGAATCTACAATTCTATATTTTTTTGTGGAATAGTTTTTGTTTTTGAGTTATTTATTTCATGAACTTTAAAATATTAGATTTGATTGTTCATAAGTGAGAAATATTAATTTCTGGATATATGTGATCAAATATATAAAACGAAAAATAAAATCGATTCTTTTGAGAAAAGAATCATAGAGAATTGTGTGAATGACTTTTATTTTTCAATAAAGTTTAGGGGTTGTTCTAAATTAATTTTTTATTAATCCACTCTAAGATTATTTTGATGATAATTTATGTGTTTAATATGTGATATTAAGCCATAGGATTAGACAAAATTAAAATCGAACAAGTTTTGCATGAAAACTAGTTTAGTCAAAAAGTTCGATAAATTGGTGTTCTTCGTGTGTTCTTGGTATGTTCTTGGTGTTTTCATGTTTAGAATAATTTTTAATCGTTTAAATCTGATATATCTGATATATTATTGTGTTTTTAATTAATTGGATTAATTAAAATGGGCCTTGAATTAATTGGATTAATTTTAATTCATTAAAACCACTTAATAGGCTTAATTATGTTTACGAACTTGATTCAAATTAGTGAATGACTTGATGGGCCCATGGATCTGATTTAAATTAAATATTATAAACTATAATTAAGTTTATTAATGGTTTTTAAGGGCTGGAGTGGGCTTGGCTCATTCCAAAAGGAAATGGTCCAATAGACACAAAACTAGTTTGTGTGTGAACACATCTTAGGGTTTATTGTGTGGATTTTGGACTACCCTTGTTTTAAGCCCAAAATTAATTTTTTAATTATTTCATGTGATTAATTAATTAAATAATCAATTTATAATTAAGGCAAGAACACATGCATGCAAAAAGGTTTTCTAAAATGAAAGTTTCCAAAATGGAAAAAATTTTCCTAATTTGATCACATTATTAAAATAACTCAAAAGTATGTTTCAAGAGTTGAAACAAAGTTAGTATTCCATTATATGTTTTTATTTTATGCATTAGAAATGCATATAAGGGTGTATGATTGGCATGATGGATAGTTATGGACAAAGGCCCAACGTGATTCAGCATAATGCATGTGATGCGGAACCCCAGCCTATATGCCAAACTAGAACGCCAACATACCATGAATATTGAACATAAATAAGATAATAAACCCCCAATCTAAAGAACCCCTAAACAAGATTCATTGGAAACGCTTATGATAGATGGATTTAGAAAACAAGAAGAAGAAGAATCAAGCATACATTAATCATGCAAATAGCCTAAGTCTAATTCTTCATGCAATAACAAGAATCAATAATAAATTAACTCTCACAAATTCGGCCAAGCAAAAGAAAATTCTCATTAATCAAAATTCAAGTGTCTTACAAATGAAGAATTCAGCCCTTTATATATGCTAGGCAGCCACCCCTCCCTAGATGAATTAAAATCAAACACAAACTTTAAGAGATAAATAATGAAATAAATAACAAAGATAATTCCTAACCTTTATCTACATGTATTTGGCCATAATATGGACTAAGTACATGAAGAAATAAAGATAAATACAATCTGAAAATAATCCTAAAAGCTGGTGATAAATATGCATGATTATCCTAAGAAAATGAAGGAATGAATGTAGACTTAATCTTGGCTAAAAGTGGATTTCGGCCAGCCCTTTAAAGATATGATCAAGCTATTATTTCTCCCTCAAACTCTACTTAATAATATCCCAAAATAATAAGTATTTATTAAGGAAAATCCATTCCTAAAATTTAGGACCCTAAGTTCACCAATGTAGGCCTAAACCTAAATCTAATCTAAACCCATTAAAATTCAATTCTCCCATGTAAAATTCGGCCCCCTTAGGTATTCTAAGCCTCAAATAGTTATTTTGGCCCAACTCTTTAGAAGAGATAAGCCCAACTTTAGCCTACCCAAAACAATAAAATAAGCCCAAAATAAAGCAAACCTATTATAATAAAGCCCAATTCATTTTCCTAGGTTCTAGGCTGCCCAAATATACTTTATTAAATGTTACATAAAGAATAGAAACTAAATAAAGTAGCTTGAAGGCCCATTGCACCATTCGGCCTAAACTTGTCTTCATAGTCCAATTTAGCTTCTTTCTCTTCTTGAACTTGCATCTTCTCCAGATAAGGTCTCATGAATGCTTGTAAGACTTCTTTAAGCTTCTTTAACCTTGCTCTTATTATTGGTCCTTGAGAAAGTGCTAGTTCATCTCTCTTGTTGTCGGCGTGCTTAGTTGTGCTCATATCATCCCCTCCCTCTTCGGAAAAGATTCGTCCTCGAATCTTTGTCTTGTTCAAGTTGGGAATTGAAACTTGAGGAATAAATTCATCTTCATAAATGATCTTTG
The DNA here is from genome assembly GCA_037975025.1 of Excoecaria agallocha. Taxonomy (NCBI): domain Eukaryota; kingdom Viridiplantae; phylum Streptophyta; class Magnoliopsida; order Malpighiales; family Euphorbiaceae; genus Excoecaria; species Excoecaria agallocha. The sequence goes on from CM075816.1 coordinate 121,019, forward strand.
GGATAGGTGGAAATAATATGTACTCTTCTTCAGCAAAAAAACTCATCATGTTCCTGCAATTTGACGAAGAAACTAGGCAAAATATGGTTAGTCATTGTTACATCTTTGCGAATGTGATTATTATTTCCTTCGTTTCCCATGTGCAATTCCTCCACCTTAAGCAATAGAGGAGCAATTGTAACTTGTTGATCTTCCATCTTAACTAAACAAACTTCTTCATTCTCATTCAAACAATCAACAACATCTTTTCTTTCAATTATTTCTTCATCACTCACAATATCAATATCAAAAAAAACTATATCAATAGTGTCCCCTTCAGCTTCACAATTTTTTTCTTCTAGGATAACTTCCTCTTCCTTTCTCTTTTCTTTGCTATTTTCCAATCTACTTAGTTGTTTGAACCATTGTTTAAATTACAATTCTATATCATTAAGGTCTTGCCTTAACAACTTCACACTTTCCTTTATCCCATTCATTCTTGTTTTTCTCTCAACTTATAAATTGATATCTCACAATTGCACTTCAAAAACAACTCAAACAAATATGCACAATTAAGTAATTTGATTGAGGGAACGATGAAAAAACCTAACAAGAACAACAAAGATACTAATTCTAGAGGCAAATTGACCTATTTGAACAAAAATCAAAAATTAGTACACAAGAAGAAGATTTCGTGCACTATAATATATATAGATGTTCAACAACGTGCAATATGTCAAACTAGTGTAATTGGAACCAAAAATAGCTTAGACACACAAATTAGAAACTTAGAATGAAGAAAATGGACAAGATGGATGCACTTAAATGTGATGTTTAACTAAACCTAATTATTAGTTTAAACAGATTTGATGTAAGACTCAACAAAAAAAATCAAAGAAAGCATGCAATAAACACAACCCAAATCACAAATTAGGAGTACTAACCTGGTCTTGAAGAAATCAAACCAATTTTGAAAGTTCTAACTCCAATTCTTGCTTGATTGATCAAAACTTACTCCAAGTGGTGTAGGGCACTTTGTAGATCAAAATTATATCCAAACCAAGTTCAACCACTCAAAGATTGCAAATTATATGCTTGATATATTCAATGGCAAATTCGGATTCAACAAGAACACAAGATTCATCAATTGATCAAATATGATCTTAACAAGATAGTAAATCCGAACTGATAACAAGGTTGTTTCTAATTGATTTTTTTTCTTCTTTTTTTTGTAACTTTAATCAAACTAATGATCAAATACTTAAAGATAGGTAATTAACACAATAGAGTAAGAACCAAATAAGGAACCAGATGCAAGATCCTATTCGGCTAAAATAGAAAATTAAAGTTTAAAAGCAAAAATTAAAGGATAGTTAAGAATTTACCCCTTAGCCTATGCTCTGATACCAATTGATGCGGAACCCCAGCCTATATGCCAAACTAGAATGCCAACATACCATGAATATTGAACATAAATAAGATAATAAACCCCCAATCTAAAGAACCCCCAAACAAGATTGATTGGAAACGCTTATGATAGATTGATTTAGAAAATAAGAAGAAGAAGAATCAAGCATACATTAATCATGCAAATAGCCTAAGTCTAATTCTTCATGCAATAGCAAGAATCAATAATAAATTAACTCTCACAAATTCGGCCAAGCCAAAGAAATTCTCATTAATCAAAATTCAAGTGTCTTACAAATGAAGAATTCAGCCCTTTATATAGGCTAGGCAGCCACCCCTCCCTAGATGAATTAAAATCAAACACTAACTCTAAGAGATAAATAATGAAATAAATAACAAAGATAATTCCTAACCTTTATCTACATGTATTTGGCCATAATAAGGACTAAGTACATGAATAAATAAAGATAAATACAATCTGAAAATAATCCTAAAAGCTGGTGATAAATATGCATGATTATCCTAAGAAAATGAAGGAATGAATGTAGACTTAATCTTGGCTAAAAGTGGATTTCGGCCAGCCCTTTAAAGATATGGTCAAGCTATTATTTGTCCCTCAAACTCTACTTAATAATATCCCAAAATAATAAGTATTTATCAAGGAAAATCCATTCCTAAAATTTAGGACCCTAAGTTCACCAATGTAGGCCTAAACCTAAATCTGATCCAAACCCATTAAAATTCAATTCTCCCATGTAAAATTCGGCCCCATTAGGTATTCTAAGCCTCAAATAGTTATTTTGGCCCAACTCTTTAGAAGAGATAAGCCCAACTTTAGCCTACCCACTTAAACTACCCAAAACAGTAAAATAAGCCCAAAATAAAGCAAACCTATTCTAATAAAGCCCAATTCATTTTCCTAGGTTCTAGGCTGCCCAAATATACTTTATTAAATATTACATAAAGAATAGAAACTAAATAAAGTAGCTTGAAGGCCCATTGCACCATTCGGCCTAAACTTGTCTTTATAGTCCAATTTAGCTTCTTTCTCTTCTTGAACTTGCATCTTCTCCACATAAGGTCTCATGAATGCTTGTAAGACTTATTTAAGATTCTTTAACCTTGCTCTTATTATTGGTCATTGAGAAAGTGCTAGTTCATCTCTCTTGTTGTCGGCGTGCTTGGTCGTGCTCATATCAGCATGTTTCGGCCCAATTAGGACTTTCATGTCCTAGCCACTTGTTTCTGGTTTGTATTTCTATTTCAAATTGTAATATGTAATTAGGTTAATTAGATTAGAATTAGAGATAGAGATGGAGACCATTATCAAGGAGCAAGATGGGCCGGATGGAAATCCAACAAGTTTCAAGATAATGTAATTATTTTTACTTGTTTGAATCATGCGTACTACCTAGGTGTGACCTTTTGATTTCCCTTTTGGCTTGGGGAAATCAATGAAGTAAAGTCCATAACTATACAATATTTGTATGCTTATATTTATGTGATAGATATAGGATGCATACTAATATATGCCAACCATGTATGATGAAACTTAATTAACTAAAATCCCTCAAACTAATAGTAACGTATATAAGCCTTCCACTAATTTGAAGAGAACCAGAGTTCTTTATAGTGTGGGTTGTTGACCACAGTCAAGCTCACATTATATTGAATATGTTCAAATCTAATTAAATGGGTCATCTTAGCTAGCCCATTAGCTTGTTGACCACAGTCAAGGCTAATGGTTCTAGAGGCAAGATTAGGGAATGCATATATGATATGCATGTATCAAGAGTTGATAACCTAATGATCCAATAGTTGTGTAAAGACACAATTGGTATAGAGATACCTACCTTTCAAGGGTATGGAGTTTGGCTTATTGACCACAGTCAAGGTCAAATTACATATCAAGGATTGGATATTGGCCTACTAAGAAAACCATCGGGTTTTCTCGAATTATATAGTGATGGTTATTAATTCGTAATAAAATAGTTGGAGTAAATGGATTAATTAAAGACATAATTAATGCATACATATATATGAACACACTCTCATATGTTTTCTTTTTCACATTTAGGTCATCATCATGAGAACATCAAACATTAATATACGAGCAATCTTGGATAACAAGCTGGTTGGCAATGGTGAATCCTTTGTGTTAGAGAGTATGCCCTAGAGCCCATGTAATAGGGATGTTTTTCATATGTATGAAATTTATATTCTTAATAAAAGGCATCATTCATTTATTAATGCTGTGTTTGAATACATGAGTTTGTAAATCTTAAATTAATAAATGAAGTCCTAGATATTATAAACACAGTGCAAAGGCAATCATGAAGGTGTTCATGATGTGAGATGTCTATCGCATGCAAATGTGTTAATATCTAAATATCCCTAGTCATAGAATTAACAAGATAGGACATTGTTAATTCGGACAGACTAGCACATGTTATGCTTCTTGAATGGTTCAAGCAATGGTTCTCATAGTTGTGATTATGGATGATAATCAAAGCTAACATGTGGATGCTTGTTAGAGGAACAAGTTCATTGGAGACCTGCAAAGAGAATCCTCATATGGATATTAAATCTATGTCAGTGAGGAATCTCTTCATAGCGGTTGTGCAAGTATCCTTAGACTTGAGATCACCAAAGTTATCTTAAGTAGCAAGTGGTATACTTTGACTCCATAACTGATTACTTCCAACTGGGAGTGAACATAGTTAGGAGATTGGGTATATCATGACCTACTTGAAGATAGTTGAGTGATTGACAAAGGATTCACCATCCCAGATTTAACAAGGGAAGTTATCTCACATGATTCTATAATTACCTTGTTCAGTGAATCTCTGGCCAGAGTAATATGCCGAGATGGATGGAGATCCATGAAGGGCATTTTAGGAACAATGGTTAAATTAATAGAACATACATAATTAGATTTATATGAGTTGACAGAAATCCATACTCAGAATCTGATTGAGATAAGAGTGGTGAAAGGAGTAATTGCACGGTAACTGTTTCTATGGAAGGGTACAGTCAAACCACATGACTTTCCTGACATTTGGGTAGTCATGATGCCTAGCTAGAGGCCAATCATGACTTGTATAATGATGTATCAAAATATCAATAGAGATTGATAAATTGATTTAAAGGAGTTTAAATCATGTGAGTTTTGAATAGAACTCACAATTACATATTATACTGCCAACATGGACAGGAACCCAATAGGTCACACACATATAGAGAAAAGGGTAAAATGGTAAAATGACAAGGATAATAATATTTGATATTATTATAAAGGTAGAGAGGAGAATATGATAATAATTAATTAAAGAGTTTAATTAATTATGATCAAATAAAATTGTCCGCGGAACTTTTGAGAAATGTTCTGTAAATTGGACCTAAATGAAATAATGTATTTCATGATTAATTATTATTGTCTTATAAGTGTTATAAGACTACTATAAGTGTTATAGGACTGATATAATAATTAATAGGACCATTGGAGAAATTATAGAGGGCCAAAGGAATGAAGAAGTTGGAGGAAGCCCTCCAGAAGAGGGCTACACGCCAACTTCATACAGAAGGGCTTAGAGGGCTTTTTCTTGGACCAAATTAATTTATATATGTTACATAAGTGTTATGGAACTCACATATTTAATTTGGTTGGATTTGGAATCCATTTGGGTATTTAAATCCAATTAGATGCACAAAGGGCCTAGTTTGTGGATTTTGTGCATGGTCTTTTATGAAAAGATTTAATTTGGATTTAATTAAGCCCAAATGATTATAATTAATTCCAGAAGCCCAATTAATAATTCTCCAGCAATTTTAAAGAGCCCAATCTCATTAAGGAGTTGGAATTTTAACCTAACTATAAAAGGCCAACTAATGAGAATTAGGGTTAAGTGATTAAAACAAAAGGAAAGTCCTTTCACTTATTCTCTCTCCCTTTTGCGCCACTTCCCAAGCTAGCTCTTGGGAATTTCGGCCAGCCCTAGTTGAACACCAAGTTGTTGGTTCAATTTACCCTTCTCTAGTGTGGATTACTCATTGGAGGTGTTCGATTTTGGACACTGTGGTTTGCGACAACCCGGTGCGAAGTAAAATCAACTGTTCAACAAAAATCAAAGGTGATTTTTCTTATTCTCATATAGTTATATTGTGTATTCATGGCAAGATCAGATCTAATGGTTAAAAAATTTTAAAATTCCGCTCATGTATGTGATGCATGTAACCGTTAAATTCCAACATGGTATCAGAGCCACGGTTTTGCCATGGATATACAATTCTATATTTTTCTGCGGAATAAGTTTTGTTTTGTTTTGAGTTATTTATTTCATGAACTTTAAAATATTAGATTTGATTGTTCATGAATGAGAAATATTGATTTCTGGTTGTATGTGTGATCAAATAAATTTGGTGGAAACAAAAACAAATTTTTTGAAGCATCATAATTTGGGTTTGGCGTGAAACCCATTAGGGTTTGGCGTGAAACCCTAGGTAATGTAGGGGCTGTTCTAATTTAATTTCTTATGGATCCATTTAAAAATCATTTAGATGATATTTTATGTGTTTAATATGTGATATTAAGCCGTAGGATCGAACGGAATTAAAATCGAACAAGTTTTGCATGAAAACTAGTTTTGTCGAAAAGTTCGATAAATTGGTGTTCTTCGTATGTTCTTGATGTGTTCTTGGTTAGAACGACTTTTGATCTTCTAAATCTGATATATATGATATATTAAAGTGTTTTTAATTAATTGGATTAATTAAAATGGGCCTTAAATTAATTTGATTAATTTTAATTCATTAAAACCACTTAATGGGCTTAATTATGTTTACGGACTTGATTTAAATTAGTGAATGACTTGGTGGGCCCAAGGAGCTGATTTAAATTAACTATTATAAACATTAATTAAGTTTATTAATGGGTTTTAAGGGCTGGAGTGGGCTTGGCTCATTCCAAAAGGCCCAAATGGTCCAAATGACACAAAACTAGTTTGTGTGTGAACACACTTAGGGTTTTTCTTCTGTGGGTTTCGGCCTACACTTGTTTTAAGCCCAAAATTGATTTTTTTAATTATTTAATATGATTAATTAATTAAATAATCAATTTATAATTAATTAATAATCAATTTGATTGATTATTAAGACAAGAACAAATTCATGCAAAAAGGTTTCCTAAAATGAAAGTTTCCAAAATGGAAAAAGTTTCCTAATTTGATCACATCATTAAAATAACTCAAAATATAGTTTCAAAGGTTGAAACAAAGTTAGTAATCCTTTTCTTTATGCATTAGAAAGGCATATAAGGGTGAATGATTGGCATGATGGTTAGTTATGGACAAAGCCCAATGTGATTGAGCATAATGCATGTTTTGGCCCAATGAGGACTTTCATGTCCCGGCCACTTGTTTTTGGTTTGTATTTGATTTCAAATTGTAATATGTAATTAGATTACTTAGATTAGAATTAGAAATAGAGATGGAGACCATTTTCAAGGAGCAAGATGGGCCGGATGGAGATCCAACAAGCTTGAAGATAATGTAATTATTTTTCTTGTTTGAATCATGCATACTACCTAGGTGTGACCTTTTGATTTCCCTCATGGCTCGGGGAAATCAATGTAGTGAAGTCCATAACTATACCATATTTGTATGCTTATATTTATGTGATAGATATAGGATGCATACCAATGTATGCCAACCATGTATGATGAGACTTAATTAACTAAAACCCTCAAACAAATACTAAGGTATATAAGCCTTCCATTAATTTGAGGAGAACCAGAGTTCTTTATAGTGTGGGTTGTTGACCACAGTCAAGCTCACATTATATCGAATATGTTCAAATCTAATTAAATGGGTCATCTTAGCTAGCCCATTAGTTTGTTGACCACAGTCAAGGCTAATGGTTCTAGAGGCAAGATTAGGGAATGCATATATGATATGCATGCATCAAGAGTTGATAACCTAATGATCCAATAGTTGTGTAGAGACACAATTGGTATAGAGATACCTACCTTTCAAGGGTATGGAATTTGGCTTGTTGACCACAGTCAAGGTCAAATTACATATCAAGGATTGGATATTGGCCCACTAAGAAAACCATCGGGTTTTCTCGGATTAAATAGTGAGGGCTATTAATTCGCAATAAAATAGTGGGAGTAAATGTATTAATTAAAGACCTTATTAATGCATACATATATATGAACATACTCTCATATCTTTTCATTTTCACATCTAGGTCATCATCATGAGCACATCAAACATTAATATACGATCAATCTTGGATAACAAGCTGGTTGGCAACAACTATTCTGACTGGATCAGGCAAGTGAGAATTGTTCTCAGGGCTGAAAAGATCCATTATGTCTTGGATAAAGATCCACCACCACTTCCATCAGATGATGCCATTGATGAGATCAAAGGCATTTATCGAAAATACATGGAGGATAGTGAAGCAGCAGCATGTTTGATGCTGGGTGCTATGTCCTCGGAGCTTCAGAAGCAACATGAAATGATGGATGCTAGAACCATTGTTTTGCATCTAGAGGAGCTTTATTCTTCTCAGGCTAGAACTGAGCAATATGAGATTGCTCGAGCTCTATTTAGTTGCAAAATGGTGGAAGGCACTTCAGCTGCTGCTCATGCATTGAAGATGTATGGGTATATTGAGCATTTGAGTAGACTTGGCTATGTTATGGATAATGATCTATACATAGATTTAATCTTGTACTCGTTGGCTCCAAGTTATGCACCTTTTGTGCTTAACTTCAACATGAACAAGATCCAAGTATCCATTCCTGAGTTAATCAACATGCTCAAGACAGCTGATGGATCATTTAAGAAAGATCCAAAAAGTGTCATGGTTGTCACTTCTGCTAAAGGCAAGAAGCAGAAGAAGAAGATGATAACCAAGGCGCAGCCAAAGAATGGTGGGATCTCCAAGAAGAAGGTTGCCAAGAAAGAGAATCCCAAAGGAACTTGCTTCCATTGTGGAAAAGATGGTCATTGGAAGCGTAACTGCAAGGCCTATCTAGATTCTCTTAAGGAGAAGAAGCAAGCTGTTGCATCTACTTCAGGTATTCATATGATTGAAATTAATACTTATTCTATTGCTTCAAAACAATCTTGGGTATTAGATACCGGATGTGGATCTCATTTATGTAATGATCTACAGGGGCTTAGAAGCTTTAGAAGAGTTGGAAAGGCAGAGATTTGTTTGCAGTCAGCTACTGGACAAAACATCTCTACAACTGTTGTGGGGACTTATCATTTGCCTCTTCCGAGTGGATTAGTACTGGAATTAAATAATTGTTATTATGTTCCAGCTTTGTCCAAGAGTATTATTTCTTTCAGTTGTTTAATGAACGATTATGATATTTCTTTAAAGGACAAATGTTGTTACATTTTTAAGAACAATATATTTTATGCAAAAGCTATCATTGAGAATGGTATATTTGTTCTTGATTTAATTAAAGAAGTACATAATGTGGATACCAAGAGAATGAAACATGATAATCTAAATACCTCATACTTATGGCATTGTCGTTTAGGCCACATAAATGAAAAATGCATGACCAAATTGCACAAGTCAGGTGATTTGGGATCATTTGATTATGAATCATTTGATACATGCGAATCTTGTTTATTGGGAAAAATGACAAAAGCTCCCTTTATTGGTAAAGGAGAACGAGCTAAAATGGTTTTGGACTTAATACATTCGGATGTATGTGGTCCAATGACTACACATGCTAGAGGAGGTTACTCCTACTTCATTACTTTCATAGATGATTATTCCAGGTTTGGATACATCTATCTAATGAAATATAAGTCTGAAGCATTTGAAAAGTTCAAAGAATTCAGAAATGAAGTAGAGAAACAACTTGGCAAAAGTATTAAAACACTTAGATCAGATCGAGGTGGAGAATACTTAAGTCAAGAGTTTCAGGATTATCTTAGAGATAATGGGATTTTATCTCAATGGACTCCTCCATATACACCACAACACAATGGTGTATCCGAAAGGAGGAATCGAACACTATTAGATATGGTTCGATCAATGATGAGCCGAGCGGACTTGCCTAAGTCTTTTTGGGGATATGCACTAGAAACTGCTGTTTATGTGTTAAATAGAGTTCCTAGTAAATCGGTTGATGTTACTCCATATGAGATGTGGAATAACAAGAAACCCACGCTTTCTCATATGAAAGTATGGGGTTGTCCTGCTTATGTGAAGAGGACAATGTCAGACAAACTGGATGTTAAGTCTGACAAATGTTTATTTGTGGGATATCCAAAAGAAACGTTTGGATATTATTTCTATAATCCCTTAGAACAAAAAGTGTTTGTTTCAAGGCATGCTGTCTTCTTGGAAAAAGAGTTTCTCCTACGAGAAGACAGTGGGAGTAAAATTGAACTTGGTGAAGTTCAGGACCCACAAATAGAAGTAGATCAACCGATTGAACCCGAAACTGAATTTCATAATGATGAGATTACAGTTGAACCTGATTATACACAGAATCCTAGAAGGTCTACTAGGATGCGTTCTATCCCTGTGAGATATGGATTTCACATTGATTCGGATAGAGGCATAACTGTAGTAGAGGACAATGAGCCTACAAGCTATCAAGAAGTTTTGAACAGTTCAGAACGTGATTTATGGCTTAAGGCTATGCAGTCCGAAATGGACTCCATGTATGAGAATAAAGTATGGACTTTAACTCAACCACCTGAAGGGATAAAACCCATAGGGTGCAAATGGGTCTTCAAAAAGAAGACTGACATGGAAGGTAATATAGTTACCTATAAAGCTCGCTTAGTAGCAAAAGGTTATCGTCAAAAAGAAGGTATTGACTATGACGAAACTTTTTCTCCTGTAGCGATGCTTAAGTCTATAAGAATACTTTTAGCCATTGCAGCTCATTATGATTATGAGATTTGGCAGATGGATGTGAAGACAGCTTTCCTTAATGGAAATCTTACCGAGGATGTGTATATGACACAACCAGAAGGATTCACATCAGGAAATGGCGAAAAGGTATGCAAGCTTCAAAGATCCATTTATGGATTGAAGCAAGCCTCTAGGAGTTGGAACATACGATTCAATGAGACAATCAAAGAGTTTGGTTTCTCACAGAATGAAGATGAACCTTGTGTGTATAAAAGGGTCAGTGGGAGTGCAATTGTCTTCCTAGTTCTATATGTAGATGACATATTGATCATGGGAAATGACGTTTCTCTTCTCCAATCTGTTAAAATATGGTTATCCAAGCAATTCTCCATGAAAGACCTTGGAGAAGCATCCTATATTCTGGGAATAAGGATCTATAGAGATAGATCCAATAGGTTGCTAGGTCTTTCTCAAAGTACATATATAGATAAAGTATTGAAGAGGTTCAATATGGATCTCTCTAAGAAAGGGTTTATACCCATGGTGCATGGGAAACACCTTTCTAAGTCTATGTGTCCACAGACACTGGAGGATAGAGAGAGCATGAATAGAATACCATATGCATCTGCAATTGGTTCTATCATGTATGCTATGTTATGTACACGTCCAGATGTAGCATTTGCTTTGAGTGTCACAAGCAGATTCCAATCTAATTTTGGAGAGGAACATTGGGCAGCTGTCAAGAATATTCTTAAGTACTTGAGAAGGACTAAGGATGTATTCTTGGTATTTGGAGAGGGCAGTTTGGAAGTAAATGGGTATACGGATGCCAGCTTCCAATCTGACAAAGATGATTGTAAATCACAATCTGGTTATGTGTTCATAATGGGAGGAGGAGCAGTTAGTTGGAAAAGTTCCAAACAAGAAACAACTGCTGATTCCACGACAGAAGCTGAGTACATTGCTGCTTCAGAAGCAGTCTGGATCAAAAAGTTCATAACTGAACTAGGAGTGGTGCCTAGCATTGTTGATCCGATTCCTTTATATTGTGACAACAATGGAGCCATTGCGCAAGCAAAGGAACCACGGTCTCATCAGCGATCCAAACATGTTCTCAGACGCTACCATCTCATAAGGGAAATAGTAGCTAGAAATGATGTGAAAATAGAAAGGGTTCCCACAGATGACAATGTGGCGGATCCCCTCACTAAAGCACTTTCCCAGATAAAGCATGATCACCATATAAATAGCATGGGTCTGAGACATATGAGTGATTGGCTCTAGTGCAAGTGGGAGATTGTTAGAGAGTATGCCCTAGAGCCCATGTAATAGGGATGTTTTTCATATGTATGAAATTTATATTCTTAATAAAAGGCATCATTCATTTATTAATGCTGTGTTTGAATACATGAGTTTGTAAATCTTAAATTAATAAATGAAGTCCTAGATATTATAAACACAGTGCAAAGGCAATCATGAAGGTGTTCATGATGTGAGATGTCTATCGCATGCAAATGTGTTAATATCTAAATATCCCTAGTCATAGAATTAACAAGATAGGACATTGTTAATTCGGACAGACTAGCACATGTTATGCTTCTTGAATGGTTCAAGCAATGGTTCTCATAGTTGTGATTATGGATGATAATCAAAGCTAACATGTGGATGCTTGTTAGAGGAACAAGTTCATTGGAGACCTGCAAAGAGAATCCTCATATGGATATTAAATCTATGTCAGTGAGGAATCTCTTCATAGCGGTTGTGCAAGTATCCTTAGACTTGAGATCACCAAAGTTATCTTAAGTAGCAAGTGGTATACTTTGACTCCATAACTGATTACTTCCAACTGGGAGTGAACATAGTTAGGAGATTGGGTATATCATGACCTACTTGAAGATAGTTGAGTGATTGACAAAGGATTCACCATCCCAGATTTAACAAGGGAAGTTATCTCACATGATTCTATAATTACCTTGTTCAGTGAATCTCTGGCCAGAGTAATATGCCGAGATGGATGGAGATCCATGAAGGGCATTTTAGGAACAATGGTTAAATTAATAGAACATACATAATTAGATTTATATGAGTTGACAGAAATCCATACTCAGAATCTGATTGAGATAAGAGTGGTGAAAGGAGTAATTGCACGGTAACTGTTTCTATGGAAGGGTACAGTCAAACCACATGACTTTCCTGACATTTGGGTAGTCATGATGCCTAGCTAGAGGCCAATCATGACTTGTATAATGATGTATCAAAATATCAATAGAGATTGATAAATTGATTTAAAGGAGTTTAAATCATGTGAGTTTTGAATAGAACTCACAATTACATATTATACTGCCAACATGGACAGGAACCCAATAGGTCACACACATATAGAGAAAAGGGTAAAATGGTAAAATGACAAGGATAATAATATTTGATATTATTATAAAGGTAGAGAGGAGAATATGATAATAATTAATTAAAGAGTTTAATTAATTATGATCAAATAAAATTGTCCGCGGAACTTTTGAGAAATGTTCTGTAAATTGGACCTAAATGAAATAATGTATTTCATGATTAATTATTATTGTCTTATAAGTGTTATAAGACTACTATAAGTGTTATAGGACTGATATAATAATTAATAGGACCATTGGAGAAATTATAGAGGGCCAAAGGAATGAAGAAGTTGGAGGAAGCCCTCCAGAAGAGGGCTACACGCCAACTTCATACAGAAGGGCTTAGAGGGCTTTTTCTTGGACCAAATTAATTTATATATGTTACATAAGTGTTATGGAACTCACATATTTAATTTGGTTGGATTTGGAATCCATTTGGGTATTTAAATCCAATTAGATGCACAAAGGGCCTAGTTTGTGGATTTTGTGCATGGTCTTTTATGAAAAGATTTAATTTGGATTTAATTAAGCCCAAATGATTATAATTAATTCCAGAAGCCCAATTAATAATTCTCCAGCAATTTTAAAGAGCCCAATCTCATTAAGGAGTTGGAATTTTAACCTAACTATAAAAGGCCAACTAATGAGAATTAGGGTTAAGTGATTAAAACAAAAGGAAAGTCCTTTCACTTATTCTCTCTCCCTTTTGCGCCACTTCCCAAGCTAGCTCTTGGGAATTTCGGCCAGCCCTAGTTGAACACCAAGTTGTTGGTTCAATTTACCCTTCTCTAGTGTGGATTACTCATTGGAGGTGTTCGATTTTGGACACTGTGGTTTGCGACAACCCGGTGCGAAGTAAAATCAACTGTTCAACAAAAATCAAAGGTGATTTTTCTTATTCTCATATAGTTATATTGTGTATTCATGGCAAGATCAGATCTAATGGTTAAAAAATTTTAAAATTCCGCTCATGTATGTGATGCATGTAACCGTTAAATTCCAACACTTTGTCAATCACTCAACTATCTTCAAGTAGGTCATGATATACCCAATCTCCTAACTATGTTCACTCCCGTTTAGAAGTAATCAATTATGGAGTCAAAGTATACCACTTGCTACTTAAGATAACTTTGGTGATCTCAAATCTAAGGATACTTGCACAACCGCTATGAAGAGATTCCTCACTGACATAGATTTAATATCCATGTGAGGATTCTCTTTGCAGGTCTCCAATGAACTTGTTCCTCTAACAAGCATCCACATGTTAGCTTTGATTATCATCCATAATCATAGTTATGAGAACCACTGCTTGAACCATTCAAGAAGCATAACATGTGCTAGTCTGTCCGAATTAACAATGTCCTATCTTGTAAATTCTATGACTAGGGATATTTAGATATTAACACATTTGCATGCGATAGACATCTGACATCATGAACACCTTCATGATTGCCTTTGCACTGTGTTTATAATATCTAGGACTTCATTTATTAATTTAAGATTTACAAACTCATGTATTCAAACATGATATTAATAAATGATTGATACCTTTTATTAAGAATATAAATTTCATACATATGAAAAACATCCCTATTACATGGGCTCTAGTGCATACTCTCTAACACTATCCCTCACAACCAAATGACCATTTTTCCCTTTAACTTAATTTTAATTTAATTTTTCAATTTTAACCCCTTTTTCTTTCATTTTAAACCTTTTTCTTTGTTTTTTTGACCTATTTTTGCCTAAAAATTATCTAAAAATACGTATTTACATCTTCGGTGCATATTTCTTACATTATTCACACTATTTGCATGTGTTGATTTCTTTTTGTTATATATGTGAAAAAATCTGAAATACCTCCTAAAATTTATCATATCTCTTGATCTTTATGACTTTTCGACTCCGAAATTTACCACAACCATTTATCTAGGCCATCAAACTTTTGGATTCTCTACAAAATGAAAATAAGAGAAAATGCACAAATATATATGTGCAATGCATGGGACATGTAGAAAAATGCACTTTGGCCTTCTAAAGGTGATAGACTAGCTGGCCGTGGCTTGCTCTTTTCGAGGGGTGAGCATTTGTCATCACTTTGTATAAATAGTGCTTCAAATTTCTTAGTCTTTATGCCTTTGACTCTTCTTTTTCGAATGAAGCTTCTACTAGGTATTTTCTCTCTCTTCCTTTTTCTCTTATTTCCTTTTTCTTCTTCTTTTTTTTTCCTTTTTTGTTCATTTTCCTTTTAGTTTTTTTTTGCTCCCTTATTTTTGCACTTAGACTACTTTGAAATTACCTTTGTCATGCCTTCTGGACTTGCAAAATTACATCAATTATTAGATGACCCAAAAACTTGGGAGGACCCTCTGTTGGCTCCATACTTAAGTCTAAGGTTTTTGAGAAGAGTGTCTCTAGATAGGAATTTATTGCTTACTGTCGCTCGATATTAGAACTTGAGGTTCCACGTGTTTAGATTCACACACTAGGAGTTGTGCCCTCTACTAGAGGAGTTTACTACGATAGTCGATGCTAGGTTTGAGCTCGATACTCAGCCATGCCTACCTCTTTTTTGTTTCTAGCTATCCTAGAAAAGTGGCATGTGCCCTATGTATCCTTCGTTCTGAGGCCAGAGGTTTATTACCTTATAGGAGGACATTTGCACTGGAGCTGCTGATCGATGTATTGGTTGATTTCAATGACATACCTACCTTCAACTTTAGTGTGGTATTACTTTGTTGTCTTACTCGGTGCCTATTGATGCATACCAATGATCATATGACTGGATATTATGAGTTATTCAACATTATGGATGGCATATTCTAAAGGTACAACCCATTTCTCCTAATCGTGGCAGAGACCATCATCGGGTTTGATGCCATTCATCATAGCTCTCCTTCTTTCCTTACAGACATCCCTATGCTTCTTCAGTTATATCCTTATTTTGAAGATAGTATGCCCCTAGTGGATTTTTGTACTATCTTTTCTTATTGAAAGACATATCCTTTTGGATTTTTACATGTTTCTTTGCCTTATTTTTACCTTAGATGAATCCAACTCACCCCAGCGGCTTTTTTTCAGGTATGATTTCACGAGAAACTAAAGTTGTCAGAGCCTTCTCTTCGAGCCAAAGCCATAGGTATTTAACCCATAAGATATGTCATACTTTAACATCTACAATGTGAGTTTTTTATAGTCCAGGATGCAATTGACTGGCTAGGCAGTTTGGCAGAAAATGATATTATGTTCAGGTGCACATGGCTGCCTATCACTTTTGTAGTTTAGGATGGAGCAATTAGATGTATCCATCTGTGTGGACTGTATCGAGCCACCTTTCATGCCATTTCCCATTGTGTTTGTTAATTTAGGGATCAACAGGACATTGTCAGGTGTTTATTGGGCTTTCGAGGTCGTATTCCCAATAATCATTTCTTGATAGAGTATTATCGAAGGATTTGGTCCTAGCTCCCTATGAGGATCTCTATTCTTGAGATTGGTGCTTTTGTCTTCACCATCTCTGACTCATATAAGTAATGGATCACCAGCCCAACCGTTGACAACAGACTTTCTCATCTTAGGCACTTGGATGGGGAGAGAGAGGTAATAAAGATAGACAACATTAGACACTGTTACAGATTATGTTTTTTCCTTTATTGAAATTTTAGAACTTGAACATGTGAAAAGACTATGCTACTTTTAGTTGCATTGATGATATTATGAATACATGTACGACATTTATTTTTTATTTCAGTGCATATGATCAACATTTGATATTAACCCAATAATATGCATTATTTAATCTCAAATTGAAACTTTACAAGCATCATAACTCCTATCATCAATTAGCCCTCTCAGGTTTTTCTTGGTTAATTATTTTCTCTTAACCTCTAATTTTTCCCAAGATGCCTTCTTTTGGTTTTCACCTTAGCAAGGTGCGTAATTTTAGCAAGGTCCCTTTTTTTATTTTTGACCTACGGGCATTTATTCTCTTCTTTTTCTCTTTTAGTCTTAGCCATGGAACCTTTTTAATCTGTCTATGTTCACTAGTTCTCTAAACTCATTTCCATCACCATCTGAAAAAATAGCAACTCCCTTGGATAATAACTTCTTGAGCACAAAAGGTGATTCCCATGTGGGCCTAAACTTGCCTCGAATATCTAGAATTCCTGGCCTGATCTTTTTTAACACCATATCTCCCTTTTTTAAAGGATGCATCCTAACCTTCTTCTCGAACGAGCAAGCCAGCCTCTTTTGATAGATTTAATTATGATAATGTGCCCTCATTTTATCCTTATCTAGCAAGTTAAGTTGTGATAGTTTCTGCCTATCCCGTTCTACTTTTTGCATCTCAACTTCCAAAACTACCCTCAAAGATTGATGCTCAATTTCTACTGGTAATACTACTTCTGTCCCATAGACTAAGAAAAATGGAATAGCCCCTATTGATGTTTTGCCTGTAGCCTTGTAACCCTATAATGCAAAGGGTAGCTTATCGATCTAATCTTTGTAAGGTCGAACCATTTTTGCTAGAATCCTTTTCACATTCTTATTAGCTGCCTCAACTGCTTTGTTTGCTTGAGGTCTGTAAAGAGAAGACTTGTGATGCTACACTCCATACCTAGTGGGCATCTACCTAGTTTCACTAGAGAACTATAACTTATTATCGGACACTATATATTGAGGCAAATTGTATTTGTATATCAAACTCTTTTTAATGAACTTAGCTATCTCCTTTGCATCTATCTTCTTGAAGGATTCTACTTCTACCTACTTGGTAAAGTAATCAATAGCCACTATAATGAATTTGTGTCCATTTAAAGTAGGTGGATGGATCATGCCTATGATTTCTATGCCTCACGCAACGAATGGATATAGTAACGTGAGATTGCATAACTCATAAACGGGTAAGTGCCTTAAGTTCACATACTGTTGGCATAGTTGGCACTATCTAACATACTTAGAATAATCAATATCAATTGTGAGCCAAAAGAATCCTTAATGCATAATCTTCTTAGTTAAGGCTAAACCATTCATGTGAGCTGCACATTCTCCCACATATACTTCTTTCATGACCTTCCTTGCCTTCTTTTCATCCAGACATCTTAACTAGATTCCATCAGGTTGTCTCTTATAAAGCACACCCTCTACGGTGATGAATTAGGTAGACAGTTTGTGAATCAATCTTTGGTCCTTTTTAGTAGCTTCTTCAGGAAACATCGACTTTTCCAAATAATTTTGGATATCATAGTACCAAGGCTTTCCATCATTCACCTTGATAGCTATAATATATTCATCCTCAAAGCATGGCTTGTCTGAACTTAAAATCAACACAGACTTCATACTTACCCCTTTCGGATTATCCCATATTGACACCAAAGTGGCCAAAGCATCTGCTAGTTTTTCTCTTCTCTAGATGCATACCCAAAAGTACAAAGCTCAAATTGGCTACTCAAAGCTTTTAGATACTTGAGATAGGCCAATAATTATTCTTCCTTGATTAACCATTCACCTTTCACTTGATATACTACCAAAGATGAGTCACCAAACACTTCTACAGATTCCCCCCCCACAGCTAATAAGGCTTCTAACCCAAAGATACAGGCTTCGTATTTGGCTTCATTATTTTTGGCCTTGTACCTCAGTTTCTTAGCTAATGTCATCTTCTTTCCTTCTAGGGAGACCAAGATTACACCTACTCCAGCTCTTTTATTGTTCACGGCCCCATCAAAGTACATATACCAACCCTATACTATTATAAATGTGATGTGCTCATCGAGAAACTCATAAGTTACCTCCTCTCCTTCTAAAGGCTGATCTGCTAGGAATTTTGATACTACTCTCCCTTTAATGGTTTTTTTAGTAATGTATTCTATGTCAAACTCTTGTAGGAGAATCAACCATTTTCCCATTTTTCCCAAAAATGAAGGCACTTCCTGCAAATACCTAAGAGGGTTCTCTTTAGCCACTATTTGTACCTTCTAGGAATGGAAATAGTGTCTTAATTTCTTAGATGCCCATATGATTGCTAGAAAAATCTTCTCGACCTTTATATACTTTGCCTCATAAGGGAGAAACATTTTGCTGAGGTAGTATACTTCATACTCAATCTCAAAGTCATCCTCTTGAGCCATCATTGACCCTACCGAACTATCCTCTATAGCCAAATACAAAATCAAAAGCTTGCCTGCCTAAGGCGGTCTTAATATTAGTGGATGTAACAAATATTCCCTAATGGTGTCAAATGCCTTTTGACAATCTTCGTTCCAGATCACTGGCTGATCCTTCTAAAATAGCTTGAATAACGGCTCGTAGATCGAAGTTAGCTTGGCTATGAACTTGCTTATGTATTGTATTTTCCCTAAAAAACCTCTAACTTCTTTTTCTATCTAAGGTATTGGCATTTCCTTAATGGCTCTCACCTTGGCAGGATCTACTTCTCTACCGCATGCCCTAAAAGCTTACTTTAAGTAACCCCAAAGATACACTTCATTGGATTGAGGTGAAGGTTGTACTTATTTATTCTTAAGAAGAACTTTTCTAGTGCGTCAAATTGACATTCTCGAGTAACTAACTTGATAATTATGTCGCCTACCTCCACTTATTTTTTAATCAAGTCATCCAATATCTTAGTTGCCATCTTTTGGTGGGTAGACTTGACATTTTTGAGTCCAAAAGGTATGACCTGATAGGAGTACGTAACCTATTCAATTATGAAAAGTAGTTTTAATCTGGTCTATTATCTTGTTCAAAATTTGATTGTACCCTACATATCCGTCTGCAAAATTGTACATGACACAGACAGTTGCACTATCAACTAGGACATCTATGTAATGCAAAGGAAATCATCCTTATGATAGTCTTTGTTCAAGTCCCTATAATCTACACAAACCTTGACTTTCCCATCCTTCTCTTCTATAGGAACAATGTTTGCCATCCATGTGAGATATTGAACATCCACTAGGAACTTAGCCTCTATTTATTTCCTAACTTCATCCTTAACTTTTTTAGCCCATTCTAGTCTAAGCCTCCAAAGCTTTTGTTTGATTGGCTTATACCCTGGGTATGTTGGAATGGCATGTTCATCAATTTCTCAGTCTATCCCTAGCATGTCTTCATAGGTACGGGCAAAGATTTTTTCATATTTTTTCAATACTCTCTCAAATTTTTCTCTCTCCTCAGGAGTTATATCTAATGCCAATAAAATTTCTTTTGAATTTTTTTTTGGTTTCTAAATTAAATGAGCATGTGTTTGTCAAGTTAATGTCAAATATAAATGGTTCATAATCATGATTATGTATATTGAAATTAGAAGAAACATCACACAAGTAATCAAAATTGTTCATCTAATTAATATAATCAAAAGAGCAATCAATTTTCTCATAAAAAAGTTTAGGAACATAAACAATATCACACTACAAGAAAATCAATTTTTAACGACCAAAATTTAATGAAGGGATGAAAATCCGGTTGTAAAAATATACAAATAGCGAATGGAAATTAATCCGATCGTTAATTGTTAAATATTTAACGACTGGTTTAAATCCCTTCATTGAAATGTTATAATTCCGGTCGTTACTTCCCTAAAAAAATTATCGGGACTTTAAAAATGCTTTACCTCCAAAATAATCCTCCATTATTTTATCAAAGTAAAACAAAAAATTATGATATGCACGCAAAACTTAAAAAGGAAAAAATAGCAAAGTGGTGTTTACAAGTGAAAAATTAAAAAAACCCTTATTTCTCTCTTTATACCATATGAATATCTCTTTATTTCTAATCTTGTTCCCATGGAATAGGAAAATAGGGCATTTCTTTGTGATTAAATTCAATTTTGGGTCTTTTTGATGTTTTAATTTTTTCATTTAAAAATTGTATCTGCCATTTGTTGGGTTTCCATCAACGTCTGTGTCCGTTAAAAAAATTACATATTAGTCATGTATATTATGACTCCATTATTTGTAACTTTAAGCTGACCTAAAATCCATTTATCCATTTTCATATATCCTGGTTGGAAAATTTTCTATTTATAAAAATTGTTTATTTGGATTTATTATATTAATCATAAAAATTGTTTCTTTTTAAATCTGATTTTATTTTATTTTCAATCGATAGTTAGAAAGCCCTAAGTGGTATTCCATTCCTGGTGATCTGCCTCTATCCCCGCTTCTCTGTTTCCTCTCACCCAAACCACCATCGAAGCTCCCTTGGCCGGCCACCGCGTAGAACCTGTGTTGCCGATCACCTACAGTGCCTTTTTCGGTACATATGTTTCTCTTCTTCTTCTTATTTTTCTTACAGATATATGCTTCTCTCCCTTCTGCTTGGTTTAATTTAGTTGATTTTGGATTTTTCTTGGTGTTTCTTATGGGTTTTTGTTCAATTGCAAAACCCAGTAAGGATATTCTTTGATTAACGCTATGCAAATAGAATACTGCTGCTTTCAGTGGCTATTCTATGTCTCCGCCTCCTGTTTCAATCATTTACTCTGATAATAGTTTTCTTTAATCCATTTAATCTTATTTATTGATTTACTTTGTCCAGTTCTTCTTGAAGGCATGTATTTGTATTGATATCTAGTCATTTTCTGCATTTAAAAGGTTTTTTTTGTGCTGTATAATAACCGTCACCATATAGAGCTGCTGTAAAATTGAGCTTATGTATATTATTGTAGATAAAATTTGATATTGGGTTAGAATTCTACTCTCTATAGGCAGTGATATTGCTTGAAGGGGAACTTATTCATGTTAAAAATTATGCATTCACGATAGATGTGGCTTATGGGTTCTATATCTTGTTTGGATCAGGTAATCAATTTATGCTCAAGTGGAAGGCAGTGGACCTACTATTGTGCTCTGCTTGAGTACTTTCTTTTTCTAGCATCAAATAAGTGCTATTTAGACAAGTAATATGCATACACGTTTGTGCATGAAATAGGGTTGATGCTATCATTCATTCTCTCAATCTATATCTTGTAATCATCACGGGATAAATTAGCAAGGTATTTGTTTTCCCTGAAGTTATTTGGGAGCTACGACAACCTATTTTAGGCTAAAATTTGTAGGCCTTAAGATCATGAGTTCTACTAATGCTTACTGCAGAAACTTTGATCTTTCCTGTGTTTTCGTCATATTAAATGTTGTAAATGTTTCTTATAGGTTTGTGAGGGATACTATCGCAGAAACCAATATTCTTGCTGAGGGAGTGGCAAAAGTGGAATGAGAAGCTGTGAAAAGGGTTAACAAATAAAATGGCCACATATAGGTTTTTAACTTGCAAGGTTTTGCTCATATAACCAGTAACTCGTATGACAGCTGAATATTTATGTGGAAGCAGGTGGAGATATTTGAAAAAATCTTCTGGGTTTGGGTATACATACAAATTGAAGTGTAAATTAGGCTCTTAGTTGAGTAGTTTGGTTACTGCAAATAGTAAAATGTATTGCATGGCTCTAAAAATTTTAATCTGTGCACATCAAATGTTACACAATCATATTATTTCTCTAAGCAGAGTATCACTGGCTTCAGCTATATTAATCATTTCTAGGCTTCGATTAGATATAAATATTTTGAGTCTTCAGTAATGGACATTGAGAATTAAGCTTAGTAATCTACCCGGCCCAATCCCAGCGGTCCTAAGTATCATATCCACATTATGTTGCATCATTTTTGTCTGTAAGTGGAAAAATCATTCCAATTGGATCTCTATTGTCTAACATTACTTTAATTTTCATTTCTTTTGTGAACATTAGACCTTTATTACCACCATAGAGGCTTTTATGTGATGGTTCCAATATCCTTATGTTGTTTGTTTCGTAGTGCTATATTTTGTTTGGTTTTTATTTCATTTGAACTGTTTAGTTATTAGAACTGATTTCTTTGTACACTATTAAGGTCTATAATTGTGCATTCAACTGTTATTCCTTCCAAAGAGCAAAACATTGCTTTTTCGAGAGACTAACAGACTTTAGAAGAAACATACAACAAAAATGCTAAAGATTCTGACTTCAACGGTACACCCTCACTATTTCAATTAAATTCAAGTACTTATGCCAACAAATAAATCAAACATTAATCTCTCTCTCATATATATATATATATATATATATATATATATATATATATATATATATATATATATATATATATATATATTCTTTTAATAACTTATGCTAACGATAATAAGAAAATTAAAGATAATAGGAGATGGCTGTATTGACCAATGAGAGACAGCATATGTATAGTCATTAGCATATTAATCAATCATTAACATAATGGTCTCATAAAGTAAGATTAGTTGAAATATTAATAATTTCTTGTTTTATGATTGTGATTGCATTTTACATGTATTTCTTGTAGTCTTTCTACATAAATTTTCATCCTGTTTGATTTGCAATATGATAATATGTTGTTAATATATTATTAAACTTATTATTATTTTTTACTTTGTTAGCCATTTGATCTACTGCCTTTATAAATGAATATTAATTATAAATTTATGTTTATAGGTTTTTTGATCAATGGACAACGAAGATTTGGTGCTTATTATTCATTTTTTTAAAATTCTAGCTAGATAGATGTTGGTATAGCAAGGGATTATTTTTATAAACAAATTTATATGTGACTAATAGAAGGTTAAACAATTTCGAAATATTGGTATACTTTGTAATTGGTTTTTTGCAATTTATGAAAAGAGTATTTATTATATTTTTGGATATGTATTTATGTGTGGGAGCGCGAATGGCGTGTACGTGAAATAATTAATTAAAATTATTTATATTAATGATCGATTTTACATTTAACGATGGAAAATCCAATCGCCATTTGTAATCATTAACGACCGAATTTTCTTTCGTTAAAAGATTTAAACAATCAATAAAGGGAAATTTTGGTCGTTATAAGCTAATTTTTACGACCAGATTTCCCTTTGCTGAAAGTGGAAAACAATTAACAAAGGGAGAATTTGGTCGCTAAAAGGGCTTTATAATGACCGAAATTCCCTTCGTTATAAGCAAAACATAATTAGCGAAGGGAAATCTCGTTGCTAAAAATTTATATTTAACGTCCGGATTTGTTCCGGTTGTTAATACCTTAAACGATCGGATATCAATCTGGTCGACTATACTATTAACGATGGGCTTTTAACAACAGGTGACAATCGGATTTTTTCGATCGTTATAGTATTTTAACGACCGGATTTTAACTTTTAATGACCGAATTTCCCTTCGTTAAAGAGCATTTTTCTTGTAGTGTCGATAAAAGCATCATCTTCGATCTTGGTGACATTAGATGTCTATTCGGCTTTGGCTTCTAGTGGATCCTCAACCTCGACCTTCTCTTTGCCTTTTAGCTGAATGACAAGCAACTTTTCTGTCAAGATCTCTTCAAGCACTTCTTTTATCCTAAGTTGAATCTGTTGGAGTTTAACGGTTACATACATAGCATACATCAGCGAAATTTTAAAATTTTTTAACCATTAGATCTGATCTTGCCATGAATACACAATATAACTATATGAGAATAAGAAAAATCACCTTTGATTTTTGTTGAACAGTTGATTTTACTTCGCACCGGGTTGTCGCAAACCACAGTGTCCAAAATCGAACACCTCCAATGAGTAATCCACACTAGAGAAGGATAAATTGAACCAAAAAATTGGTATCAAACTAGGGCTGGCCGAAGTTCCTAGAAGCTAGCTTGGAGGTGGCGCAAAAGAGAGAGAGAGGATAAGATAAAAGGTCTTTCTTTTTGTTTAATCACTTTAACCCTAATTCCTCATTAGTTGGCCTTTTATAGTTAGGTTAAAATTCAAACTCATTAATGAGATTGGGCTCTTTAAAATTGCTGGAAAATTATTAATTGGGCCTCTGAAATTAATTATAATCATTTGGACTTAATTAAATCAAATTTAAACCTTTTCATAAAAGACTATGCATAAAACCCACAAACTAGGCCCTTTGTAAAACTAATTGGATTTAAATACCCAAATGGATTCCAAATCCAACCAAATTAAATATGTGAGTTTCACAACACTTATGTAACATATATAAATTAATTTGGTGCAATAAAAAGACCTCTAAGGCCTTCTGTATGGAGTTGGCGTGTGGCCCTCTACAGAAGGGCTTCCACACCAGCTCCATTCCTCTGGCCCCTTTATAACTTCTCCAATGGACTTATTAATTATTATATTAGTCTTATAATACTTATAGTAGTCCTATAACACTTATATGACAATAATAATTAATCATGAAATACAATATTTCAATTAGGTCCAATTTACAGAACATTTCTCAAAAGTTTCGCGAACAATTTTATTTGATCATAATTAATTAAACTCTTTAATTAATTATTATCTTATTCACTTCTGTACCCTCATAGTAATATCAAATATTATTATCCTTGTCATTTTACCATTTTATCCTTTTCTTTATATGTATGTGACCTATTGGGTTCCTGTCCTTGTTGGTAGGATAATATGTAATTGTGAGTTCTATTCAAAACTCACATGATTTAAACTCCTTTAAATCATTTTATCAATCCCTATTGATATTTTGATACATCATTATACAAGTCATGATTGGCCTTTAGCTAGGCATCATGACTACCCAAATGTCAAGAAAGTCATGTGGTTTGACTATACCCTTCCATAGAAATAGTTACCGTGCAATAACTCCTTTCACCACTCTTATCTCAATTAGATTCTGAGTATGGATTTCTGTCAACTCATATAGATCTAATTATGTATGTTCTATTAATTTAACCATTGTTCCCAAAATGCCCTCTATGGATCTCTATCCATCTTGGCATTTTAATTTGGCCAGAGATTCTCTGAACAAGGTAATTATAGAATCATGCGAGATAACTTCCCTTATTAAATCTGGGATGGTGAATCCTTTGTCAATCACTCAACTATCTTCAAGTAGATCATGATATACCCAATCTCCTAACTATGTTCACTCCCAATTGGAAGTAATCAGTTATGGAGTCAAAGTATACCACTTGCTACTTAAGATAACTTTGATGATCTCAAGTCTAAGGATACTTGCACAACCGCTATGAAGAGATTCCTCACTGACATAGATTTAATATCCATATGAGGATTCTCTTTGCAGGTCTCCAATGAACTTGTTCTTCTAACAAGCATCCACATGTTAGCTTTGATTATCTTCCATAATCACAGTTATGAGAACCACTGCTTGAACCATTCAAGAAGCATAACATGTGCTAGTCTGTCCGAATTAATAATGTCCTATCATGTTAATCTATGACTAGGGATATTTAGATATTAACACATTGGCATGCAATAGACATCTCACATCACGAACACCTTCATGATTGCCTTTGCACTATATTTATAATATTTAGGACTTCATTTATTAATTTAGGATTTACAAACTCATGTATTTAAACATAGCATTAATAAATGAATGATGCCTTTTATTAAGAATATAAATTTTATACATATGAAAAACATCCCTATTACATGGGCTCTAGGGCATACTCTCTAACAATCTCTCACTTGCACTAGAGCTAATCACTTATATGTCTCAGACCCATGCTATTTATATGGTGATCATGCTTAATCTGGGAAAGTGCTTTAGTGAGGGGATCTGCCACATTGTCATATGTGGGAACCCTTTCTATTTTCACATCATTTCTAGCTACTATTTCCCTTATGAGATGGTAGCGTCTGAGAACATGCTTGGATCGCTGATGAGATCGTGGTTCCTTTGCTTGTACAATGGCTCCATTGTTGTCACAATATAAAGGAATCGAATCAACAATGCTAGGCACCACTCCTAGTTCAGTTATGAACTTTTTGATCCAAACTGCTTCTTTGGCTGCTTCTGAAGCAGCAATGTACTCAGCTTTCATGGTGGAATCAACAGTTGTTTCTTGTTTGGAACTTTTTCAACTAACTGCTCCTCCTCCCATTATGAACACATAATCAGATTGTGATTTACAATCATCTTTGTCAGATTGGAAGCTAGCATCTGTATACCTATTTACTTCCAAACTGCCCTCTCCATATACCAAGAATATATCCTTAGCCCTTCTCAAGTACTTAAGGATATTCTTGACAGCTGCCTAGTGTTCCTCTCCAAAATTGGATTAGAATCTGCTTGTGACACTTGATAACTCAATTTCAGTATTTAGTTTTAGTTTAATTTAATTCTAGTTTTCATTGCTCTTTTAGCATCTTTTGCTTTGTTTTTATTAACATTTAATAATTTATTCGATTCTCAGTTAATTCTAGTTTTTTATGTGATTTTTGAGAGTTTTTGACAGAATTTTGTGATTTTTAGGTACCTCACGGTTACCAGGAATTTCCTAGTAACCATGACCCATGTATTCTGTCAAAATGCACCATTTTAAAGCTTGTCACAGTCAGCATGGCAATTGTACTTGATAGGCTGGTAACCGTGACCTATGGAGTTTTTAATATAGAAGCAAGAAGAGAAGCATCTCTCGGTTACTAAGGATTTCCTAGTAACCATGAGGCAGGCAATTTTTTAATCCAGAATGAAGATGAGAACTATCTCACGGTTACCAGGAATTTCATGGTAACCGTGACCAAATTTTGAATTTCAGCTCCGAGCAATCTCACTGTTCTAAGGATTTAGTAGTAACCGTGACCCATTTTAATCAAAAGAGGGTTTTTCATTAGAGGACATGGTTACCACGGATTTGGTAGTAGCCGTGACCCATGTTAACCTTTATAAGGCAGAGTTTTCTGAAAAATCGAGAGATAGGTAGTTTTTGGGTAATTTTTAGGTTTTAGGGTTTCTTTCTTCTCTCTTTGAGCTCTTTGTTTATTTTACACACATAAATACATAGATATACTTGAAAATAGTGGGATTTACACAAAAACACTTAGATTAAACATAGATATATAGTTTACAAGTATAGATCTACATTTTGGAAGCTCATTTTTCCTATAAGCTTTGGAGAAAGAGATTGAAGAGCTTGGATTCAGCTGGGTTTTCTTCACCATGAATTTCAGGGGTTATTCTATCTTTTTCTCTTTTCATTTTATTATGGATTGTGAGTAGTCTTTTTTTGTTGCTTGGGGATCTTTGAATCCCCTACTCATAATGTGAATCTTGAACTCAAATTGATTTTTACATGAAAGGATGGTCTATTTCACAAGTACTTATTTGTTTATCATTGATTTTTCGATCTATTAAGTTATTTTGTATCCATGGATGAATGGTGTTTATCATATGTCTTGATGGGTATTGAGCCTAATAGATTGGAGTTTATGAATGATTTTGCTCAGTTTTCTATCATAAATATCGTCTATTTGGGATGGCTCCGGAATGGGATTCTAGATGTGTGGTATTTGTTATTTTAAAACTAGAGTAGGGAGTGAAATAGATGGGTTTTTGGGTTGCCTGGCTCCGAAATGAGATGGTAGACCGAACTTAGGATTTTAGACCCGGGTTTAGGCTAGTTGTTGGGCTGGCTCTGGAATGGGACATTTAGCAACTAGAATAGCTGGCTCCGGAATGGGACACTTGGGTTAAGAAGGGTTATTCTGAGTTCATTCATGTATACTTTAATGTAAAAATTTATTCACATTTGGGTATAGGGTGGATAAGTGAACCCGAGCAACGCTTGATTTCTGTAGATTTTTACATTCGCTAATTTTTCAGAATTTAATACACTTAATTTAAATTTCTCTACATTACATACTTAAGCTTTAAAGTTACATTATATAAATCAAACAACTTATACACACAAACAATTGGGAATTCTTTAGCATACAATTAATCTTCACAGTTTTCACACACACATTTCCCTTGGGTTCAATATTGAGGGTCCTAACTATACCCCACTTTATTACTTGTCGATCTAGTGCACTTGCTAGGGTCGCAACAAGTTTTTGGCGCCGTTGCCGGGGAAATTGGCGTTGTTAGTAAGCTGTGATTATTGTTTGTATGTGTTTTCTTTTCCTTATTTTGTTTTTCTTGATTCTTTTCAGGTGAAAATTGGTGCATGAATAGAACAGAACAAGAGCAATTACTACCTTTTGATCCAAAAACCGAGAGGACCCTACATCTAAGAAGGAGAGCTAATAGAGATAATGAGATGGAGCACGATCCTCCTCTTGATGAGTTTTCTCCCGAGAATGAACAAGTGCCGAGGGCACATGAACAAATGCCAGGGGCAAGAAGAGAATAAATACCTAGGCAAAGGACCATAAGAGACTACGCTATGCCAAGGTGGAATGAAGATCACCGAACAATTGTATTACCGAGAGGAGTACAATTTGAGCTCAAGCCAGCCACCATTACCATGGTACAGAGGAATCAGTTCTCTGGTTCAGAAGTAGAGGATCCAGCTCAGCATATCGACATATTTCTGGAAGTTAGTGACACTGTTCAAATTTCGGGTGTTAGTACAGATGTAGTGAGGTTAAAGCTATTTCCATTTACATTGATTAGCAAGGTAAGAGAGTGGTTACAAATGTTACCACGTCAGTCAATATGGACATGGGATCAAATGAAAGAAAGGTTTTTAATGAGATTTTTTCCTCCAACAAAGACTGCAAGCATCCGAAATAGCATCATGAGTTTCCCTCAAATGAATGAAGAGCCTTTTCACGAGGCATGGGAGAGGTTTAAAAGATTATTGAGAAGTTTTCCATATCATGAAATAGCTGTCTATCAATTGATGACCATCTTTTATGCGCGAGTTACACCTCAAACAAGGTCATTATTGGATGCAGCATCGGCAAGATCTTTCTTGAACAAGCTGCCTGAGGATGCTTTTCAGTTGTTGGATGAGATGGCGGCAAATGACTCATAATGGACTACCCCTAGAGCAATCCCAAGGAGGCAAGGGTTACACAATGTGGATGAAGTGACATTATTAAAAGCACAGTTAGAATTGGTAAAAAAGGAGTTAAGTGGTTTGAAAGTTCAAAATGTGGCTGCAGTAAATCAAGGGAGTGGACCGTGTGAAAGTGAGCAAGTTATCCAAGAAGGAGGAGTTGTAGGAGATGTAAATACATTAGGTGATTTTAGAAGGAATGACCCCTAAAGCAATTTATATAATCCGGGATGGAGGAATCACCCTAATTTCTCATGGAAGGATGGGAATCAATAAGCTTCATCTTCTCAACCACAACCAAGAGCACCTTACCACTCAAATTCCTATCATAGTCAAGCTCAGCCCCACCAACCACAAGCCACCAATCATTACCAAGTCCCCTATCCACCAAAGTCACCATTAAGGGCAAAACTCTAATCAACCTCAACCATACCATCCACCGGGATTTCAATCACGACCACCTATTCAAGAAAAGAAACGAAATTTAGAAGACATGTTTGCTAGTTTCATGAATAGCCAACAACAATTCATGGCGAGTCAAGATTCAAGGTGGAAATCTCAAGAGCAATGGAACCCAAAATCAAGATGCTTCAGTGGGAAATTTGGAGACTCTATTAGGTCAACTTGCAACTTTAATTTCAAACAGACAACTTACCTTCAGGGGACATTTCCCTCAAATGTGGACCGCAATCCCAAAGAAGAGGCCAAAGCAATAACTTTGAGAAGTGGTAAGGAAGCAGCATGAGAGGAAGGAAGAGGTAAATCACCAACTTCATCAACTGAATTGGAGGAACCAACGCGGAAGGTAAGTATTTCTAACTCTAGAGTAGAGGTAGATATGGATGCTCCAAGGAATGACAAGGGAAAGAGTATCGTGAATCCAAACATAGAGGATCTTGATATCAATAGGTTGCCATTTCCTGCTGTAGCTAGGAAGGAGAAGAAAAATGAGCAATTGGCTAGGTTTCTAGAAATGTTTAAGAAATTACATATTAACTTGCCTTTTGCTGAAGCCTTAGCACACATGCCCAACTATGCTAAGTTTATGAAAGAACTTTGTTCTAATAAAAAGAAATTAGAAGGGTATGGAACTGTGCAACTCACTGAGAACTGTAGTGAAATTATAATGAATAAGATCCTGGAGAAATTGGAAGATCCAGGTAGCTTTACTCTACCTTGCGAAATTGGCGAAACTTTTGTTGGAAATGCTTTATGTGATCTAGGAGCTAGCATTAATTTAATGCCTTATTCTATGTGTAAAAAACTCAATTTAGGCGATCTCAAGGAAACAGGAATGAGACTTCAACTTGCAGATAGATCGATGAGAAGGCCAAGGGGAGTTATTGAGGACTTACTGGTAAAAGTAGGAAAATTCATTTTTCCCGTGGATTTTGTAGTCATGAAAATAGAGGAAGACAGAAAAGTACCCCTTATCATGGGAAGACCATTTTTGAACACTGCAAAGGCTTTGATTGATGTTCATGGGCAAAAGGTTACTCTTCGATTCAACAACAAAGAACTGGTGGTAGATATGAACAAGTCTCAAAAATATCCATTAAGTGACCTAGAAGAGTCAACCTACTTCATGGACAAAATCGACGAATGTGTAGAGGAAGTGCAAGAAAAACTACTACTAAATGATCCAATAAATTCAAGTTTGATGCATTCCTTGGAAAATGAAGAATTGGATGGAGTAAAAGAAGAACTAATAGCAGTTGTGGTGAAAGACTGCGAGGAGGAAAATTCAAAGCAAGAGAAAATCACTTTGCAAGAGGGAGAATTGAAATCTAAACTAAAACCTCTTCCTTCTCATTTAAAGTATGTATTTTTGGAAAGAGAAGAAAAGCCAGTGATTATTTCTTCTTTGTTGACAGGTGCTGAAGAGGAGACACTGCTTAAGGTGTTGAAAAAACACAAAGAAGCAATAGGATGGGAGACAGTCGACTTGAAGGTTATTAATCCGAGTTACTGCACACACCGGATTCTTATGGAGGAGGATTGCAAACCGGTCACTCAACCCCAAAGATGGCTCAATCCAGCTATGCAAAAGGTTGTGAATAAAGAGGTACTTAAACTGCTTGATTCAGGTATAATCTATCCAATCTCTGATAGTAAATGGGTTAGCCTAGTGCAATGTGTCCCTAAGAAAGGGGGAATGATAGTAGTAAAAAATGAATTAGATGAACTAATCCCCACTCGGACGGTCACGGGTTGGAGGGTGTGCATAGACTATAGGAGATTGAATCATGCCACCAGAAAAGATCATTTCCTATTGCCATTATTGATCAGATGTTAGAAAGGTTAGCAGGTAATAGGTTATATTGTTTTTAGACGGGTATTTGGGATATCTGCAAGTCCCCATAGCCCCTAAAGATCAGGAGAAAACCACCTTTACTTGCCCTTATGCCACTTTCGCCTATAGGAGGATGTCTTTTGGCTTGTGCAATGCGCCGGCTACGTTTCAGCGGTGCATGATGGCAATTTTTCATGACTTTATAGAGAAAATTATGGAGGTATTTATGGATGACTTTACCATATATGGGCTTGACTTTGAGAGCTACTTAGAGCATCTCGACTTAGTGTTAAGTAGGTGTAAGAAGACCAACCTAGTACTAAATTGGGAAAAATGCCACTTTATGGTAAGGGAAGGGATAGTTTTGGGGCATAAGATTTCTGAGAAGGGGATTGAGGTGGATAAGGCAAAAATAGATGTTATAGAGAAGCTTCCACCACCGACCAATGTTAAGGGAGTAAGGAGTTTTCTAGGGCATGCAGGTTTCTATAGAAGGTTTATAAAGGATTTTTCAAAAATTGCGAAACCTTTGTCGAATTTGTTAATGAAATATGCTCCTTTTGATTTTGATGATGAATGTTTATTGGCCTTTGAATGGTTGAAGTAAAGGCTTATTTCAGCTTCGATGATTATATCTCCGGATTGGAATTCGCCATTTGAACTAATGTGTGATGCGAGCGATTTTGCAGTGGGAGCAGTGCTCAGTCAAAGGCAAGAGAAAATCTTTTATGCTATTTATTATGCGACCCATACTCTAACAGGAGCTCAAGTCAATTATACCACAACTGAAAAAGAGCTTCTTGCCATAGTATTTGCATTTGAGAAATTTCGACCATATCTACTGGGAGAGAAAATTGTGGTGTGGTCTGATCATGCAGCACTAAGGCATCTCTTTGCCAAAAAGGAATCCAAGCCAAGAATGATAAGATGGGTACTCCTATTGCAAGAGTTCGATTTAGAGATTAAAGACAAGAAGGGGGCAGAAAACCATGTAGCAGATCATCTGTCAAGAATGGAGCATGATCATATTGAAAAAAAGGAGATTTCGGATTTATTCCCTGATGAACGAATTTGTACATTATTTGTTTGTAAAGTTTCTTTACCTTGGTTCGTTGATGTTGTAAATTTTCTTACAGGAGGTTATATACCAAGAGACTTCACATGGCAGTAAAGGAAGAAGCTTAAAGCTGATGCGAA
The DNA here is from genome assembly GCA_037975025.1 of Excoecaria agallocha. Taxonomy (NCBI): domain Eukaryota; kingdom Viridiplantae; phylum Streptophyta; class Magnoliopsida; order Malpighiales; family Euphorbiaceae; genus Excoecaria; species Excoecaria agallocha. Next base: position 154,009 of record CM075816.1, read on the forward strand.
GCACTACATCTGGGATGATCCTTACCTCTTTCATCTTTGTGCTGATCAAGTTCTCAGAAGGTGCATTCCCAAGGAGGAGCAAGTAGAAATCATGCAAGCCTGTCACAGTGGGGAAGCTGGTGGACATCATGGCCCTAATAGAACGGTATCAAAAATTCTTTCTTCTGGGTTTTATTGGCCCACCTTATTTCATGATGTTAAAATGTTCATTCAAACCTGTGATCGATGTCAAAGGGTGGGAAATATAACCAAGAGAGATGAGATGCCAATGACTAACATGCTTGAGGTTGAACTGTTTGACGTATGGGGGATAGATTTCATGGGGCCTTTTCCAATTTCTTACGGGTTTGAATATATCTTAGTGGCAGTCGATTATGTGAGTAAATGGGTAAAAGCTATAGCCACTAGGTCTTGCGATGCAAATTTTGTTTTAGAATTCTTAAGGAAGAATATATTCACCCGCTATGGAGCCCCGAGAGCTATTATTAGTGATGGTAGGAAACATTTTGTCAACCACCAATTCAAAGCCTTATTGCAAAGATTCGGAGTGAGGCATAAAATAACTACCCCATATCATGCCCAAGCTAATGGGCAAGTTGAGGTTTCTAACCGAGACTTGAAGGCAATCTTGGAGAAAACGGTCAATCCATCTAGAAAGGATTAGTACCTTAAGTTAGATGAGGCTTTGTGGACTTATAGGAAAGCTTTTAAAATGCCAATAGGAATGTCGCCTTTTAGGTTGGTGTTTGGAAAATCCTATCACTTACCGGTGGAATTAGAGCACAAGGCTTATTGGGCTACTAAGTTTTTAAATCTTAACCTTGAGAATGTAGGAAAGTACAGGTTTTTGCAGTTGAACGAATTGGAGGAGATCCGATTCTGGGCTTATGAACATGCCATGAAATACAAAGACAACACAAAGAAGTGGCATGATCGAAGAATAGCTAAGAAGGAACTTATACCAAGAATGAAAGTGCTGCTTTATGATAGTAGATTGAGACTATTCCCAGGGAAACTTAAATCGAGGTGGAAAGGGCCCTATGTGCTAGTAAGAGCAGATAAATTTGGAGTGGTGACTCTCAAACACCCGAGAGATGAAAAAGAATTCAAGGTGAATGGACATCATGTGAAGCCCTATTTCGAACCAACATTTGAAGGTGCTTCGGTGATTGTCACTCGTCATAACCCTTGACGGTATTTGAAAGTCCAGCTGCGAACTTGATAAATGCAGAACTACCTGTAACTCATACTTTTAAACAATGTTTTGTGTTAGTTTCTTATTAATAGTTGTGTTAAGGTTAGTGGTTCAAGGATTGTGAGTTTCATTCAATTTGTGTGTGTTTTTCTGGAAATTTAGTGGAGAAGAAAGTTTTGTTTAATTGTTAGGAGAGAATGAGAAAAAAATAAAAATTTTCAGTAATTTTAGGGGCTCACGATTACTAAGTTTATCTTAGTAACCGTGAGGTTCCTTCAATTTGGTACAGAACTTGAATCCATTTTATCTCACGGTTACTATGGTTTTCATAGTAACCGTGACCAATGTTCAATTTTGTTCCAGTAGCAATTTGTGTTTTATCTCACAGTTACTATGATTTTCATGATGACCATGAGATACCTTCATTTTAGTCTAGAAGAAAATTCCATTTTATCTCACGGTTACTATTAAATTTATAGTAACTGTGACCCAGGTCAGTTTTTAGTCCAGCAACTTTTATTGAGTTACCTCACGGTTACTATGATATTCATAGTAACCGTGTTGTTCAAAAAAATGAGAAAAAAAAAATGAAACCCTAATTTTAAGAAACCCTATTTCATTATTTTTTATTTCTTTTCATTTCATTTTTTTTTCTCTCTCTCTCTCTCTCTTTTTCTCTCTTCTCCCTCCCCCACTCTTCCCCTTCGCCGTTCTCCGCCGCTAGCCACCATCTTCTCCGGTAAGTTTGTTTCCTTCTCGTTTTTTCTTTTTCTTCTTTCTCATTGTTTAGATCTAGTGTTAAAACATGTTTTTCCCTTGTTTTTATTTCTTCTTTTTCGTTCTTTTTCTTCTTCTTTTTCGTTCCTCTTCTTCTTCTTTTTTGTTCTTCTTCTTCTTTTTCTTTTTCTTCTTTGTTTTCTTCTTCTTTTCTTCTTTATTTTCGTTGGTTTTTCTAACAATTTTTTTTATGATTGTGATTGTTTTAGTTCCTTTATTTTCTCCATCATCATCATCATCATCAATCAAGTAAGTTTCCTTCCCTTTCTAATTATTTATATATTTTATTTTATTTTGTTTTATTTTATTTTTATTTTTCGGGAAGTTTAGTGTGCTTTCTTTTTATTTAATTTTCTTTCAAGCAATTGTTGTAGTTGTTTTTGTCTTTTGATTTGATTTGTTGTTCTCGTTTTCACCTTCCTCAAAATGTTCTCTTAATTTGTTTTATATATAAAAAAAAATCAGAGATTTTTTTTTTTGCTTTTTGATTGTCATGTTGTTGGTTAATTAAGTTTTTCATTTCTGTTTATGATTTATTCTGCTTTCGTATTTTTATGTAGTTATTTCTTTATTTTATTTTTTTAGTATTTTTTTAGTGTGTTTTTCTCTATTTTGGTTTTGTTTTTCCTTTGTGAGTCTTACCTGTGTATTATTATGGATGAATTTTGTATGTAAGGTACACAGCCCACAGGTATGTTCTCGTATCCTCCCTTATTTTCATTTCTTTTTCCTTTTTGTTCTCTCTTTTAATTTTTATGTGTGTCATTTGATTGAGAGAAGTGATGGCATTTGTTTGGTCATTTTGTTATATTGTGTTTTGTGTATGTCCTTGAAGCACTTTTAATTTTCATTTCCTATCTTGCCTAATTTTCGCAAGTTGAACATTGTTCTTTTTCTTTTTAGTGCACTGCATTTTTCTTCTTGCTAAATATGATGAGTGAAATTGTTGAATTCTTGCTTGAATGCATACACCGATACATCGAAATTGTCATGCCTACAGATTTATTAAATGTTGTTAAATGCATTGCTTTACCATGACTTGTTTTGACATTGTGATCCAAGTACTGGAGATGATTTGGAATTGTTGCACATCTATCAAGCATATTTCATGCTCAAATAAGCATGCCAAATCAATAATTTTTTTTGTCTTAGTTATCAATTGTATTTGACTGCATGTGTGTGCCCTTTCTATCCTTAAGGTATATAGGCTGAAACGATTTGACCTGCGGGCTACTGGTTTCCAAAGGATGACTCGGTCATCGTGGTTGAGTGCCACGTACCTCAAAGGAACTTTTGTGTGACATAAATTTATATATGTATTCTCATCTATTCCTGCTATATTTGTGTTTATTTTCCTTTCCCAACATTGTAAACTTTCAATTTTGTTGTTTTTGGGCAGTGGCACCTAAAAGAGCTCGTGCTTCCAGTTCTTCTCAAGCACAAGAAATCCTCCCACTTGCCAACCAACCCTTCCCATCTGAAGAGCATGCCGAAGCTAGTCAGCAACCACAGCCAGCCCCTGTGTAATAGAAGCCACAAAAGAAGAAAGGACCAAGAATACCGAGCTGGGTTCCTGAAAAGATGCGGACCAACTATGATATATTCTCCAACTGCGAGTACCTACCTTCAGTTTATCTCGATTTGAGTCTGCTGGAAAAGCTGGGGATCAAGGGGAAAATTGAGAACCACATTGCAGCCATCGGTTGGGGAAGATTCTTTAACTGCAGGGAACTGGTTTATCCAGATTTGACCAGAGACTTCCTTTCTACAGTGCAATTTCATTTCGGGCATGGTAATAGTCCCAATATGGTGAGCTTTTTCTTGGAAGGCAGATTCTATGAAGTATCTTTAGCTGAAGTCACTGATGCTCTAGGATTTCCACCAGATAGGATCTATGCTTATGAAGATCATTCAAAAGACAGAGCTTGGGAAGACATAAGAGACCCGCTGATTGGAGGCCCTTATGTGGCCGGCACCACTAAATCTCATTTACTGCAGGATCATGCTTTGAGAATTTTACATCGCTTCTTTTTTATGTCTTCCATGTCTCATGTGCAGAGTGCAGGGCAAATCAATCTCCCAGAGGCTCTCATACTTTCTTGCATGGTGCGACATTTTCGCATCAATGGAGCCTATCATTGGTGGAATAAACTCGAAGAGATGCAACAAAAACCGACTAAAGTGAAGAAGATCTCTTTTGGGGGATGGGTGACCATGATTGCCAGACATTTCGGGCATCCATTGGATATTGACAAAAGCCTCCCTGCAGCTGCTTACATTGATGCCAAGATGCTAAAGAACATGAAGATAATGGTTGATGATGTGACTACGGAGCATGGGTTCATGCTAACCAGCAGAGAAGAATACTTGCATAAGATGGAGCGCAGCCTGTGTCATCCTCCACCTGCCCCGGATCACGATTCAATCACTTTTTCCTTCGCTCAATACACTGCTTTGATAGACCATATGGACATTTTGGCTGCTAACCAGGAGGAATTCAAGCATCAACAACAACAAATCATTGAAGCATTGGCTGCCTTGAACGTCCGGCTTGATTCCCAAGTTCCTCCGCACCCTTGAGCAGGAAGTCCCTTCCTCCCTCTTTCTTTTGAAATTTTTGTTTGCCCCTTGCTGAGGACAGTCAATTTTGAAGTGTGGGGTGGGAGAATATATTTTCCCTTTGTTGATATTGATGATTTTGAATTGTGTAAATTTGGTGGAAATTTGAACAAATGTTGGAAGTTAATTTTGTTGCGAAAAGATTGCTTTGTGCAGATTATATATTCAAAGGAACAATCTGGGATTCAAATGGCAGAAATTGTGAAACTCTCAAACCACAACTCTTTTTAATTTCTTTTTCAGTTGTTTATTCTTTCTTTATAAATTTTTGCATTGTGAATGTTCGTTTGTGTTGAGTTAATGGAGTTTGTTTTGCTTCAAGTGAATTTATTTTATGTTTTGCATTTTCTTCTGGTTTTAAGTAGATTGTTTGGTTCTAAAATCTTTAATTTAAGTTAGAATAAAATTTTTTTTTCCATTGAGTTATTAATCACCTTACCTTTAGCTTGAGTTGCCAGTTAATCTTGAATTGAATTAGCTTAGACTCATTTTTGAACTGATAAGTTGAAAAGACTGGATAGCCGGAGAGCAGTAGTTTGTTCAGTAAAGAGTTTCTTCTTTAAATTGATCTCAGTTAATCATATATCATTCAATTTTCTTATTTAATGAGCACATTAGGCTAAATAAAAAATTAATAATAATAAATAAAAAAATCCAGTGAGTGAAAGCAGTTAAGTGAATGAATTTTGGAATAGCTAGAACCTTCCTCATCACCCTTCGAAACAAATATTCAATTTAGGCAGGTTTAGGATATGACCCAGACAACCTTCTTTGGTAACCAACTTTTAAATGACTTTTGACCTACCCTTAGTAAATTTTACCATTGTTAGCCCCTTTGAGCTTAATTGGTATGCTAAAAGCGTACTAAATTTTTTTATTGCACTAATGCTTAACCATATAGCCTAAATGCTTTTGTCTTTCCCATTTTGGAATTGGCCACTCTAGGTTGGGTAATGAAATTTGCATGTCAGGTTTGATGAATTTATGATTGTCAGTTAAAAAGGGGGAAGTTGAATAAATTTTTAGGAATTGTTGAGCTTAAACGTGCTAAATATTTTGGGACAAGGATGATAAACAATTAGTGCTTTTGGTACCCTAAAAAAATAAAAAAAATCAGTTGTAATGCTGCAAAAATTTTAATTGGTTCATGATTGCAGAAAATAAGTGTGGGGTACCTAGCATTTATAGGAAGTCTCATTTATCTTACTTCCTACAATTTTGAGAACCCAACTAATGTCCTAAGATCAATTGTTCATTCTTATGATGATAGGGTATGGATTTTGAAGAAGTTCCTTGAGAAAGTTAGGTGGGTTGTGTTTCTAGATAGTGTGGCTAATTCTATATTGCTAACTTATAAAATTCTTGGAACCTTTGCCTTATCCCCATTACAACCTTAATGTAAGCCCTGGTGATCCTATTTTGCTCTAAATTGTTTAGTGGAGATGACCCTTGTGGTTCAGGTGCTAAAGGAGAGGCTTATGACTATTCTAAGTTGCAAACACAAAAAATTGTCATAATTCTATGTTTGCTTGATTGCTGGAATTCACTGGTAGTTTTGGTTTTGAAGGAAAATAAATATGTTTTAGCCTCACACACACACACGAGAAATTGTTTGATATAGATCAATTTGAGTCTTTTTGATGAAGTTCTTCTTCTGAGTGACTTCTGCTAAGTGTTGTTCTGGCACTTCCGATTTTTCCTGTTTTGAATTGAAGTCTTGAGTTTTTCAAGATTGTGGATAATTCATGTGCTTGAGGGCAAGCAAAGTCTAAGTGTGGGTTATTTTGATAACTTAATTTCAATATTTAGTTTTAGTTTAATTTAAGTCTAGTTTTCATTGATCTTTTAGCATCTTTTGCTTTGTTTTTACTAGCATTTAATAATTTACACGTACATTTCCATTAGGTTCGATATTGAGGGTCCTAACTATACCCCACTTTATTACTTGTCGATCTAGTGCACTTGCTAGGGTCGCAACAACACTCAAAACAAATGCTACATCTGGACATGTACATAACATAGCATACATGATAGAACCAATTGCAGATGCATATGGTATTCTATTCATGCTCTCTCTATCCTCTAGTGTCTGCGGACACATAGACTTAGAAAGGTGTTTCCCATGCACCATGGGTATAAACCCTTTCTTAGAGAGATCTATATTGAACCTCTTCAATACTTTATCTATATATGTACTCTGAGAAAGACCTAGCAACCTATTGGATCTATCTCTATAGATCCTTATTCCCAGAATATAGGATGCTTCTCCAAGGTCTTTCATGGAGAATTGCTTGGATAACCATATTTTAACATATTGGAGAAGAAAAATGTCATTTCCCATGATGAATATGTCATCTACATATAGAACTAGGAAGACAATTGCACTCCCACTGATCCTTTTATACACACAAGGTTCATCTTCATTCTGTGAGAAACCAAACTCTTTGATTGTCTCATTGAATCGAATGTTCTAGCTCCTAGAGGCTTGCTTCAATCCATAAATAGATCTTTGAAGCTTGCATACCTTTTCGCCATTTCCTGATGTGAACCCTTCTGGTTGTGTCATATACACATCCTCAGTAAGATTTCCATTAAGGAAAGCTATCTTCACATCCATTTGCCAAATCTCATAATCATAATGAGCTACAATGGCTAAAAGTATTCTTATAGACTTAAGCATCGCTACAGGAGAAAAAGTTTCATCATAGTCAATACCTTCTTTTTGACAAAAATCTTTTGCTACTAAGCAAGCTTTATAGGTAACTATATTACCTTCCATGTTGGTCTTCTTTTTGAAGACCCATTTGCATCCTATGGGTTTTATCCCTTCAGGTGGTTGAGTTAAAGTCCATACTTTGTTCTCATATATGGAGTCCATTTCAGACAGCATAGCCTTAAGCCATAAATCACGTTCTGAACTGTTCAAAACTTCTTGATAGCTTGTAGGCTCATTATCCTCTACTACAGTTATGCCTCTATCCGAATCAATGTGAAATCCATATCTCACAGGGATAGAATGCATCCTAGTAGATCTTCTAGGATTTTGTGTATAATCAAGTTCAACTGCAATCTCATCATTATGAAATTCAATTTCGGGTTCAATCGGTTGATCATCTTCTATTTGTGGGTCTTGAACTTCACCAAGTTCAATTTTACTCCCACTGTCCTCTCGTAGGAGAAATTCTCTTTCCAAAAAGGTAGCATGCCTTGAAACAAAGACCTTTTGTTCTAAGGGATGATAGAAATAATATCCAAACGTTTCTTTTGGATATCCCACAAATAAACATTTGTCAGACTTAACATCCAGTTTGTCTGACATTTCCTCTTCACATAAGCAGGACAACCCCATACTTTCATATGAGAAAGCGTGGGTTTCTTGTTGTTTCACATCTCATATGGAGTAACATCAAGCGATTTACTAGGAACTCTGTTTAACACATAAACAGCAGTTTCTAGTGCATATCCCTAAAAGGACTTAGGCAAGTCCGCTCGGCTCATCATTGATCGAACCATATCTAATAGTGTTCGATTTCTCCTTTCAGATACACCATTGTGTTGTGGTGTATATGGTGGAGTCCATTGAGATAAAATCCCATTATCTCTAAGATAATCCTGAAACTCTTGGCTTAACTATTCTCCACCTCGATCTTATCTAAGTGTTTTAATACTTTTGCCAAGTTGTTTCTCTACTTCATTTCTGAATTCTTTAAACTTTTCAAATGCTTCTGATTTATATTTCATTAGATAGATATATCCAAACCTGGAATAATCATCTATGAAAGTAATGAAGTAGGAGTAACCTCCTCTGGCATTTGTAGTCATTGGACCACATACATCTGAATGTATTAAGTCCAAAACCATTTTAGCTCGTTCTCTTTTACCAATAAAGGGAGCTTTTGTCATTTTTTCCAATAAACAAGATTCGCATGTATCAAATGATTCATAATCAAATGATCCCAAATCACCTGATTTGTGCAATTTGGTCATGCATTTTTCATTTATATGGCCTAAACGACAATATCATAAGTATGAGGTATTTAGATTATCATGTTTCATTCTCTTGGTATCCACATTATGTACTTCTTTAATTAAATCAAGAACAAATATACCAGTCTCAATGATAGCTTTTGCATAAAACATATTGTTCTTAAAAATATAACAACATTTGTCCTTTAAAGAAATATCATAATCGTTCATCAAACAACTGAAATAAATAATACTTTTGGACAAAGCTGGAACATAATAACAATTATTTAATTCCAGTACTAATCCACTAGGAAGAGGCAAATAGTAAGTCCGCACAACTGTTGTAGAGATATTTTGTCCAGTAGCTGACTGCAAACATATCTCTGCCTTTCCAACTCTTCTAAAGCTTCTAAGCCCCTGTAGATCATTACATAAGTGAGATCCACATCCGGTATCTAATACCCAAGATTGTTTTGAAGAAATAGAATAAGTATTAATTTCAATCATATTAATACCTGAAGTAGAAGCATCAGCTTGCTTCTTCTCCTTGAGAGAATCTAGATAGGCCTTGCAGTTATGCTTCCAATAACCATCCTTTCCACAATGGAAGCAAGTTCCTTTGGGATTCTCTTTCTTGGCAACCTTCTTCTTGGATATCCCACCATTCTTTGGTTGTGCCTTGGTTATCTTCTTCTTCTTCTGCTTCTTTCCTTTAGCAGAAGTGACAACCATTACACTTTTTGGATCCTTCATAAATGATCCATCAGCTGTCTTGAGCATATTGATCAACTCAAGAATGGATACTTGGATCTTGTTCATGTTAAAGTTAAGCACAAAAGGTGCATAACTTGGAGCCAACGAGTACAAGATTAAATCTATGTATAGATCATTATCCATAACATAGCCAAGTCTACTCAAATGCTCAATATACCCATACATCTTCAATGCATGAGTAGCAGCTGAAGTGCCTTCCACCATTTTGCAGCTAAATAGAGCTCGAGCAATCTCATATTGCTCAATTCTAGCTTGAGAAGAATATAGCTCCTCTAGATGCAAAACGATGGTTCTAGCATCCATCATCTCATGTTACTTTTGAAGCTCGAGGACATAGCACCTAGTATCAGACATGCTGCTGCTTCACTATCCTCCATGTACTTTCGATAATTGCCTTTGATCTCATCAATGGCATCATCTGATGGAAGTGGTGGTGGATCTTTATCCAAGACATAGTGGATCTTTTCAGCTCTGAGAACAATTCTCACTTGCCTGATCTAGTTAGAATAGTTGCTGCCAACCAGCTTGTTATCCAAGATTGATCGTATATTAATATTTGATGTGCTCATGATAATGACTTAGATGTGAAAAAAAAAAGATATGAGAGTATGTTCATATATATGTATGCTTTAATAAGGTCTTTAATTAATCCATTTACTCCCACTATTTTATTGCGAATTAATAGCCCTCACTATTTAATCCGAGAAAACCCGATGGTTTTCTTAGTGGGCCAATATCCAATCCTTGATATGTAATTTGACCTTGAGTGTGGTCAACAAGCCAAACTCCATACCCTTGAAAGGTAGGTATCTATATACCAATTGTGTCTCTACACAACTATTGGATCATAAGGTTATCAACTCTTGATGCATGCATATCGTATATGCATTCCCTAATCTTGCCTCTAGAACCATTAGCCTTGACTGTGGTCAACAAGCTAATGGGCTAGCTAAGATGGCCCATTTAATTAGATTTAAACATATTTTATATAATGTGAGTTTGACTGTGGTCAACAATTCACACTAAAAAGAACTCTGGTTCTCCTCAAATTAATGGAAGGCTTATATACCTTAGTATTTATTTGAGGGTTTTAGTTAATTAAGTCTCATCATACATGGTTGGCATACATTGGTATGCATCCTATATCTATCACATAAATATAAGCATACAAATATGGTATAGTTATGGACTTCACTACATTGATTTCCCCGAGCCAAGAGGGAAATCAAAAGGTCACACCTAGGTAGTATGAATGATTCAAATGAGAAAATAATTACATTATCTTCAAGCTTGTTGGATCTCCATCCGGCCCATCTTGCTCCTTGATAGTGGTCTCCATCTATATTTCTAATACTAATCTAAGTAATCTAATTACATATTACAATTTGAAATGAAATACAAACCAAAAATAAGTGGCTGGGACATGAAAGTCCTCATTGGGCCAAAACATGCATAATGCTCAATCACATTGGGCTTTGTCCATAACTATCCATCATGCCAATCATACACCCTTATATGCCTTTCTAATGCATAAATAAATGTATTACTAACTTTGTTTCAACCTTTGAAACAATATTTTGAGTTATTTTGATGATGTGATCAAATTAGGAAACTTTTTCCATTTTGGAAACTTTCATTTTAGGAAACCTTTTTGCATGCATGTGTTCTTACCTTAATAATCAATCCAAATTATTATAAATTAATTATTTAATTAATTAATCATATTAAATAATTAAAATAATCAATTTTGGGCTTAAAAACAAGTGTAGGCCGAAACCCACAAAAGAAAACCCTAAATGTGTTCACACAAAAATTAGTTTTGTGTCTTTTAGACCATTTGGGCCTTTTGGAATGAGCCAGGCCCACTCCAGCCCTTAAAACCCATTAATAAACTTAATTAATGTTTATAATATTTAATTTAAATCAGCTCTTTGGGCCCACCAAGTCATTCACTAATTTAAACCAAATCCGTAAACATAATCAAGCCCATTAAGTGGTTTTAAAGAATTAAAATTAATCAAATTAATTTAAGGCCCATTTTAATTAATTCAATTAATTAAAAACACTTTAATATATCATATATATCAGATTTAGAAGATTAAAAATTGTTCTAACCAAGAACACATCAAGAACATATGAAGAACACCAATTTATCGAACTTTTCGACTAAACTAGTTTTCATGCAAAACTTGTTTGATTTTAATTTCGTTCGATCTTACGGCTTAATATCACATATTAAACACATAAAATATCATCTAAATGATGTTTTAATGGATCCATAAGAAATCAAATTAGAACAGCCCCTTAAAATTCCATGGGTTTCACGCAAAACCCTAGGCACAATTCTTCAAAAGTTTCATTTTTGTTTCCAACAAATTTATTTGATCACAATCACATCCAGAAATCAATACTTCTCATTCATGAACAATTAAATACGATATTTTAAAATTCATGAAATAGATAACTCAAAATAAAACAAAACTTATTCAGCAAAAAAATATAGAATTGTATATCCATGGCAAAACCGTGGCTCTGATACCATGTTGGAGTTTAACGGTTACATGCATCGCATACATGAGCGAAATTTTAAAAATTTTTAACCATTAGATCTGATCTTGCCATGAATACACAATATAACTATATGAGAATAAGAAAAATCACCTTTGATTTTTGTTGAACAGTTGATTTTACTTCGTACCGGGTTGTCGCAAATTGCAGTGTCCAAAATCGAACACCTCCAATGAGTAATCCACACTAGAGAATGATAAATTGAACCAAAAAATTGGTATCAAACTAGGGCTAGCCGAAATTCCAAGAAGCTAGCTTGGAGGTGGCGCAAAAGAGAGAGAGAGGATAAGATAAAAGGTCTTTCTTTTCGTTTAATCACTTTAAACCTAATTCCTCATTAGTTGGCCTTTTATAGTTAGGTTAAAATTTCAACTCCTTAATGAGATTTGGCTCTTTAAAATTACTGGAGAATTATTAATTGGGCCTCTGAAATTAATTATAATCATTCGGGCTTAATTAAATTCAATTTAAACCTTTTTCATAAAAGACTATGCACAAAACCCACAAACTAGGCCCTTTGTGCAACTAATTGAATTTAAATACCCAAATGGATTCCAAATCCAACCAAATTAAATATGTGAGTTTCAAAACACTTATGTAACATATATAAATTAATTTGGTGCAAGAAAAAGACCTCTAAGGCCTTCTGTATGGAGTTGGCGTGTGGCCCTCTATAGAAGGGCTTCCACACCAGCTCCATTCCTCTGGCCCCTTTATAACTTCTCCAATGGACTTATTAATTATTATATTAGTCCTATAACACTTATAGTAGTCCTATAACACTTATAAGATAATAATAATTAATCATGAAATACATTATTTTAATTAGGTCTAATTTACAGAACATTTCTCAAAAGTTTCGCGGATAATTTTATTTGATCATAATTAATTAAACTCTTTAATTAATTATTATCTTATTCACTTCTCTACCCTCAAAATAATATCAAATATTATTATCCTTGTCATTTTACCATTTTATTCTTTTCTCTATATGTGTGTGACCTATTGGGTTCCTGTCCATGTTGGCAATATAATATGTAATTGTGAGTTCTATTCAAAACTCACATGATTTAAACTCCTTTAAATTATTTTATCAATCCCTATTGATATTTTGATACATCATTATACAAGTCATTATTGGCCTCTAGTTAGGCATCATAACTACCCAAATGTCAAGAAAGTCATGTGGTTTGACTATACCCTTCCATAGAAACAGTTACCGTGTAATTACTCCTTTCACCACTCTTATCTTAATTAGATTCTGAGTAAGAATTTCTGTCAACTCATATAAATCTAATTATGTATGTTCTATTAATTTAATCATTGTTTCCAAAATGCCCTCCATGGATCTTTATCCATCTTGGCATTTTACTCTGGCCAGAGATTCTCTGAACAAGGTAATTATAGAATCATGCGAGATAACTTCCCTTATTAAATCTGGGATGGTGAATCCTTTGTCAATCACTCAACTATCTTCAAGTAGGTCATGATATACCCAATCTCCTAACTATGTTCACTCTCAGTTGGAAGTAATAAGTTATAGAGTCAAAGTATACCACTTGCTACTTAAGATAACTTTGGTGATCTCAAGTCTAAGGATACTTGCACAACTGCTATGAAGAGATTCCTCACTGACATAGATCTAATATCCATGTGAGGATTCTCTTTGCATGTCTCCAATGAACTTGTTCTTCTAACAAGCATCCACATGTTAGCTTTGATTATCTTTCATAATCACAGTTATGAGAACCACTGCTTGAACCATTCAAGAAGCATAACATGTGCTAGTTTGTCCGAATTAACAATGTCCTATCTTGTTAATTCTATGACTAGGGATATTTAGATATTAACACATTTGCATGCAATAGACATCTCACATCATGAACACCTTCATGATTGCCTTTGCACTGTGTTATAATATCTAGGACTTTATTTATTAATTTAAGATTTACAAACTCATGCATTTAAACATCGCATTAATAAATGAATGATGCCTTTTATTAAGAATATAAATTTTATACATATGAAAAACATCCCTATTATATAGGCTCTAGGGCATACTCTCTAACAGAATCACTACAAGAAAAATCCAGTTTTCCGACGAAAATGAGAAAATTTCCGTAGGGAAAAAGAAATACCGACGAAATTTAGTGACGAAAATTGGCGAAAGATAACTGGTTGTTGACACTTTTGCCGACGAAAATATTTCCGTAGGTAAATTTACCAACGGAAAACACAATTCGTCACTAATTCTGTAGGGAGATGCAAACCAAAAAAACTGTCGTAATTTACCAAAATTACCGACGGAATAAATTTTTTATAAGCAAATTTGCCTACAATCTGTCTTATTCCATTGGCAAATTTACCAACGAAATTAATATTTCGTAGGCAAATTTGCCTACGATCTGTCATATTCCGTAGACAAATTTACCAACGAAATTAATATTCTGCAAGCAAATTTGCCTACGGTCTGCCATATTTCGCCAGTAAAATTTCCGATGGCATATATACCGTCGCTAAATTTGCCGACGGTCATCTATATTCTTAGCTACGATTTTGCTGTATTTCCCTTGGTAAATCTTAATTATCAATTTTTTTAATGATTTTTTTCTCTATTAAGTGCAACCCTAATAAAAAAATATATAATTTATAATAACAAACTAATAGATGTCTAATGCATAATATAATATAAAATTTATAATATTCAATAGCATATCAAACCATTTTCTTACAAGTCCTGAAAGCAAAAATATTATCACTAACAATTTCAAATACTGTTACAATTCCCAAAAATTATAAAATTTAAAGTCCTATGTTGCTGGTGCAGGTGGATCTTTTGGATGCTTCGTTGTATTGCCTTTCCCCTTTACTTCTTTCATCTGAGCACGGAGCTCTGCTATATATTCCATAGTCTGCTGCAATTTAACATTTTATGCATATTTAGAAATAAAAATGAAGTACGAGATATGAGATTCTAATTCTTGTATAGGAGATGCAAGGGTGGCAGCCACAGAATCCCAGTGATATGAGTAGTATTTAGATATTAAACTAATTTCTGATTTAATATGTTACGCATATTTAGACGTTAAACTAAATCCTGACCTTGTTATTGATGCTAGAATCAGTAGAAATGATATGAATCTCTCCTTGGACTAGCCTTTCACATATTCCTTTCCTAGAACAGTTAAACCTGCAAAATTAAATTAAATTTATTTAAGAAAAGTTAATAATAATGATTCCACGTATTATGTACATTACTTCATTGCAAGAATTTTAGTGCAAGGATCAGGTAAATATTTTCTATACGCCAACTTCTTAACAAGATAAGCAGCAAGAGACAATATCAGCAGAGTAAGACTGCAAAAAAAGCCGTGGTGCATATAATGTATTTTTGTCATGCATTACTATAATGCACAACAACTTATAAAGCAAGTGCAAACCCGCACATAA
Organism: Excoecaria agallocha; assembly: GCA_037975025.1. Lineage (NCBI taxonomy): Eukaryota > Viridiplantae > Streptophyta > Magnoliopsida > Malpighiales > Euphorbiaceae > Excoecaria > Excoecaria agallocha. The sequence continues at coordinate 169,358 of CM075816.1, forward strand.
GGAGGGGCCAATCTCTCAATGATTTAGAACTAAACCAAAACCCTGTCTTGATTAACCAGCCATACTGAAAACAAAGTTGAAAATAGGTCATTCATAAGAGGATCACGTATCAAGCTGTGTTTGTAGTTTCCCTTTCTGTTTGAGCAAAGCAGTTAATAAATTTACGTGAGAATTGTTTTGTTTCTTCCTCTTCCGTTAGAGTTATTGAATTCGGAAAATAATTACCACTCCAGGTGTTCTCGTTTCTAACTGTCAAAATTCAAGTTAAATTGGGTTAATTTCAGCCATAGTTATTAAACTTACATTTAATAGCACAAAAATAATTAAATAATTTTTCGTTTTGAAACTATCTTATGTAACAATATTAATATATATAAACATAGACATCTTCTCTTTTAGTCTTATGTCACTTCAATACATATATACTAAGCACAATCGTAGCTAGATATTATTATATAATAGCTGGAGTATTTTAATTAATATGCATTATGACAATATACGACCTGGATTTTACTGATCAATTATATAAATCTTTTAGGCAATAGATACGCAAGTACAGAGTGCACATTTTAGGTATCTTGAATCACAATCTAGTAATATAATATTTTAACCAACAATGCATATATAAGCATTTTGTTACGAAAACTATACACTCAATTTTAAGTTAATTATGCTATAAATCATATATAATGGTTGAAAAGAAATAATTATGAATATTTATATATACTATATATGTTCATTATTGTAAATGCTTTCGAATAACTTAATTACTCAAGAAATTGCCAAGACAAAAGAATAAAAAATTAATTAGTCATGAATTTCATAATATATGGTGCATGGTCATTCATTAATTAATTTCCATATGTAATAACAATAATTCAAAGTCATCCATGGAAAAAGGGATCATACGTAATATCTATATGTGAATACAAAGCATGAAATAAGGATAGGTAAAGAACATTTTACAATGTTCAATAATTCAATATTATAATTAAAAAAGAAAAAAAAGATCAATAAGAGTGGTTAAAATGGTCACCAACCTGCACGACTGTATATTAGGTAAGCATTTGAGTTTGATATTTTTCTCCTTCGTCCTCTCATTTGTCTTCAAAGCCCACCCCTTTAATTTCAATCCTAACAAGAACTTCAACTCAATAGCTTCTTCTTTATGTACCGTTTAAGCTTCTAGAATCCTATCCACTGTGTACATTTTTGTACTGCTACATAATCTTTTTTATGGCAATTGGAATTATTTTATCGGGATTGCAAAGACAAACCATTTACCTGCTTTCAAATTACCAACTCCAAAATATAATCTTAATAAATGAAGAAGAAGTCTCATTAATCTTAAATTTAGTCAAAGTGATTTAAAGGAAAACACAGTACACTTGAATTGGTATAACTGTCAGCATTACTATTTATTGAATGTCAAATTGTTGTCAAATTGAATTCCGGTGTTGATTACCTAGGTTATTTCTATCAGTATTTAGGACGTGCCTATGTGCACATATATAATTGGTATAACTATCCTTCAGAAAAGCTAATTTTTAAAAAACGAGAATTAGGATATTCACTTACAATTGGTATAACTAGACCTTCTTAATGGCAGAAAACCAACTCCCTTTCTTCCTCATGTTCCAGCATTACTTTCTCCACCTACAACAAAAAATGCACAGTAAAAATCAACTATCTGCAGGTCTAAGTATAAAAAAGAAAATAAAACCATTGCTCATCTGTGAACGTAGGGTTATTAAGTTGCATGTAAAACCATAATAACTCATCATAGATTAGGTTAACATCAAATCATCAAAATTAACCTAAATTAATCTCATGATTACTTACTTGGACACTACTAATTCAAGCTCTAACGGTCTAATCAAATGAATTCAGGATTTGGCTCGATATTATATGCCCTTCAGCACGCATCTTTGCTTCAAGCCTTTAGGGAGGATAAGAAGCAACTTAATTTAATTTACATATTAATGATTGCTTGGAATATAACTGCTGAATACATCTATGGTGATAAAGAGATAGAGATCATGAACATACTTGGAACCCGGCACAGGTTCTATATCAGGTATATCAACTTCAACAACTCCATGGCCTTCCATGTTATTCCGAAGCCATTCACCTTCATACCTACATCAAGTAATAAAATAAATTCATTACTATCCATTGATTTTGGTGATAAATGGAAAGAGAGGAGTTGGGGGGAGCTTCAAATGGCGCTTTTTTCTTAATTGCTAAAAGAATCATCAAAGCCTAATATAATAATATTATTGCTCCCCACTATTTCATGAGAAGAACCTCAACCATGTGAATCTTTTTCAACCATGTGAATCTTTTTGGACATTCATGCAATATCAAGAAGCTCCCTAGGAAAAAGATTCCCCAAACTCCACCCTACCCCATCCTCTTCCCATTTATCATTACTGATTATGATAAGACTGCTAGACAAAAAATAAAATGAAGCCAAACTTTGTACACGTGTTGACTCAAATCATATATTGTGGTGCTTTGCATCTGCACTTCCCATTATTTACAAACATCCTCACTTTTCATAATTGTATTTTGAGTATTTATGATGGTTTGCAACAATAATTGCCACTACTCGATGGAGTGGTATTATGCGATATAAAGACAAAAAGGTAAAGAAGTGACTCTTAAGAGAGATGACACACAAACCTGACTAGCCCCTGTTCTGCAACATATACACCCTCGCCATGAGCCAAGTCATCCCAAACAGTGCCTTCATACCTTGACGAAACCAAAATACGTGGTAGCAAACACAGGAATTAGTTTCAGCAGTCGTAGCATCAGTGTCAGAGGATAAGGCTTTTCAGCCCAAAAGAAGTGGAACAGGTATCTTCCTCTAAACAAGAACAGCAGCAAATTTATCAAACGATATTTATCACCAATTAACAAACTAGCTAGCAATGAGAAACAACAGAACATGGGAACAACTATAAATCCAGACACAACATTTTTTTTAACCATATCCTTCAGAGCTCATAAATCAATCATGAGGTTACTTACTGCAGGCACCTGAACCCAAATACTAACAGAAAATGGAAAAACAACAAAAGTGATATACAATTGTATCCATTCAAATCGGCCGAACAATCAGCAAATGCCTCCAGTAAGATTAAGCATTAACCATAAGTACTGAACTTTAATATAAATGGAGCTATTTAAGATAATCCCAAATCCCATAAGCATGCAATTTTTGCAGACAACATGAAATAAACAAACTAACTTGGAACAGGAAATCAAAAGAGCAAGTTTTTCTTTTTTTTTTTTTCTAAATAAAAGATTAAAGACTTTCTTTTACCACCTTTTCCTCCCATTACATAGAAAAACAGAGCCAGATTGGGTATGGGGAGAGTATACAATGCATATATAGCCTACCTCAATCAAAATCCGAAAAAAAAAAAGTAGCAAAAATGTTATGTGCTTAGTAGCAGAGAACGCCATATTTTTCAAGATCCAAGCTAATAATCAATCAATCACCCCTTTTTAAGATTATGTCCTAATAGTTTCTCGCCACATAAGCCCATGATGGAAAGTTGGGGCTGTCATGCACATAATAGTATATACTTCCATTTCAGGAACAGAGCCACAACAGTGTTGAAGCAAAACTTAGCACTACCCATACTTTTTGCAGTTCACTCAATTAAAGTTCAGAACTTAGTGGTCTTTTATGATATTAAAAAACAATGAAAGCAGAATGCCAGAAGGAGAACCGTAAGAAAAGACAATGTATGGTATATGCCTTTTTTTTATAAGCCAAGAAATATTTAACATAAGGTAGAGTACAAAAACTGGGCTCTCCTAACACAGGAAGAAGAAACCCGAAAAAACAAACCAGCAAGAAAAACACAGACAAGCAGCCCACAAAAGAAAAACCGGAAACAACAAAAACAAACCAAAAAACTTCTCAGAGCACCAGGGCTAGAGAGAGCCCAAGACCGCAGCAAACAGCAAGAGAAATAAACAAAACAATCTAGAAAGATGAAGAAGCCGGAACAGAGAGCAAAAAAACAAAACTAGCAGAAAAAAACTCCTGGGCATGAGCAGGCAGCAACAGCTACTACTACCAAACACTACAACATCTGAGACTTGAAGCAGAAAGACCGAGCTGCTAGGATCAACTAAGTGCAAATGCTCTTAGCTGTGTAGATCTAGGGATTTTGATCCAGAAGCTTAAGAAAAAGGTAGAAACGAAAGAGCTGCTAGGATCAACCAGCCAGCTTTGTTGGAATGCACCACGTGTCCTTCTTTGGGTCATCTTACCATCATCTTAAAATTGTTTTTATTTTATTTTGATAATTTATGGTTTTAAAATTAAAAAATAAATATTTTTAAAATCATCCTAATGTGTTAATTACTACATAATAATAATATAAAGCCACGAAATGTGTTAAAATTGTAAAACAGTTAAATTTTACTATTAAACTACTTACTTACACGGTGGATATGAAATCAAGTTAATAAATATTCAAATCTTGACCTCTACAAGTTAAATTATTGAACTCATGTGCTAATTTAACGATCACAATTTTAGTTATCATACTAAAATTTATATTTTAATAACAATTCCATCATGAAAATAACACTGATGATTAACAATTCGGTATTTATAGTGTGCTTACTGCGTATCATCAATTTCATAGTTACTATTTTCTTAATGATATTCCATATCAATCATATATAAGCACATCTTAATAAGCTCTTCAATTAAAGGAGTGCTAGCTTCTTCGCTCCACCGTGGATCTTATTATCTCTCAATTAATGGATAAGTATTTCATTTCAACTCTTTATAAAGTACCTTTATAAGTGTATTTTTTTTCTCACTTTTACAAATTAATTTTTAAAATTAAACCAATTCTACATTCAATTTTTATAACATGATATCAAAATCATTAGTCTTATAATATTGGATTACGTACATATATTTAGCTTCAAAAAGGTTATGTGCTACTCTAAATATAAAAATAATATATTATCTCGTTAGCTAACTTCTTAAGACTTAAGTACTATTATTATGGCCAACATTACATTTTCTTTCATGAACCTAATTAATATTATCGAAAAACAGAAAAGTCTATGTTGAAACTTTATTTAAATTTTCCTACGGAATGAAATTTCCGATGGACTTATATATATATATATATATATATATATATATATATATGTATATATATATATATATATATATATATATATAATACATTAATTTAGCGAAAGAAAAATTGGGTTATTAATTTATTTCAATTTCCCTACGGAATGAAATTTTCGTAGGTAATTTAACAACGAAAATTTTTTTCTGTCAGCAAATTACCTATAAAAATGCCATTCCGTAGGGAAAATACCTACGAAAAATAAAACCGTAGGAAAATTACTGACGAAATGTTATTTTCGTAGGTAATTACCGACGAAAATGTGATTCTGTAGGTAATTTCCATATGAAATCATGTTTCCGTAGGTAAATTCCCTACGAAATTATGTTTCCGTAGGCAAATTACCGACGAAAATGTTTTCCGTTAGTAATTTGCCTATGAAAACATAATGCTGTAGGGAATTTACCTACGAAAAAATGATTTCGTCGGTAAATTTTGTGTCTTATCTCAGCCGCAAAAAATTGGTGCCAATTTAACGACGAATTTTTCGATTCCGTTGTTAATTTCAATCGATAAAGTTTGCGGGAAAATTTCCCTCTATTTTTTACAACGAATTTGTTATTTCGTCGCAATACACATTTTTCTCTGACAATTTTGCCCACGAAAAGATTTTTTCGTTAGTATTTACCTACGAAAACAATTTTTCCGTCAGTAATTACCTACGAAATATTTTCCATCGGGAATTGAAATTTTTCTTGTAGTGAATGATGCAGCAGAACCTCTTCATCCTAAAAACCCTCAACTGGCTTGATGATCCCTTGCTCCCAGTTGAAGACATCATTGAATAGCTCAAACCTTGGCACTAACTCATCTCCTATCAGCTGAGGTTCGTTTTGCCCACAATAAAGGCAAATACTTAAAGCTGACACAAAGCTCTAGAAGATGTGGGTAATCCCTTTCTCTGCTTTTTTCCCTTTATCCTTCTAACTAGAACTAATAAAGCCTAGCCCCTTCTTATCTTTCTGACTCTTAACAGCTATAGTAATCTGTGGCCCTTGGGAGTTCTCACCTAACCCAGCACCTAGCAGGAAGTTTATCTTTTTCATCATGTTAACCACTTGTGGACAATCAATGTAGCTACTCTCACCCTCTTCATCACTAATGACAGACACGTGAAACCCATCGAAAGGTTGTTTGGCTGTCTCAAGTACCAACACCAATTTTCTCTAGCAGCTTTAATAGTAGCCACCTGATCATGTCGTTTTCCCATTGTGCTGGTTAATTCGTTTAAATGGACCCTATCTTTATTAAAGCCTTGAAGGTCACAGTAGCTTGCCTTTTAGAGTTGTCATAGGTAGAAATGGTTGAATTAGACTTGCTCAGCATGCTCTCATTTAACCCAAAAGTTAAGATTGCCACTAAGGGACAAATATTGATGGAAGAACCATCGTTTATCATCACACGAGCTGTGTGTTTTCCATTCACTTGGGTTTTAATATAAAGAGGATAGTTATGGTACCTTCCTTCAGAAGGTAGGTCAATATTAGAGTACACAACATTCTCTCTTGTTCCTCCCTTAACCAAATCCAACAACTCAGAAGGCAAGATGGTAGTGACAATAGTGGATTCACTCAAGGCTTCAACTAGCTTCTGCCTATATGTGAGAGATTGTCTCAATAACTCCCAAATGGAAATTTTTGCATTTGTTTTCTTTAACTACTTAATTATTTAATCTTCCTTAACTTTGTTTTCTATTGGCACCGCAACAGAAACTGGCTGCCTTTTAACTTCCAATGCCACCCTTCCACTCTTCGTGACCACTTTAAGCTTTTTCTCTTCTCCTACTTCCTCTTCACTTTCACTGGCTTCATGAGCTAAATTCCAAATATCAATGGGCACCAAAACCCCTTCATCCTCACTCTCTATAGGGGTATCCCAACAATCAATCATGAAAGCTGGCTGATTTTCTTCAATGGCTCTATTACTTTAGGTGTGGAATGAGTAATGGCCACATACTCATGACATACCATTCAGGTAGACTAGACCCAATTATGAACACTGAAGGTGGCACAACATTGTAACCTCTCTTCTTCTTCTTTTTATCTCTCTTCTCAGGATCTAAAATTTATTTGTTATCTATCAAATATTGAATTTTATTCCTCATGCTATGACAATAATCAGTCAGGTGCTCGGTGTGCTAATGATACGTACAATACCGATCTTCCTTATGATGGGGCAACCATTGACTTTTTACAGGCTTTGGGAGCAGAGGTTGAAGCTTCCCTTATTTGCTCAATCTATCCAATACCCAAGACAGTGACTTTCCAAAGTTGGAAGGCCACTAATTAGCCTATGTAACGAACACCTCTATAGTCTTTCTCGTTATGTTTAACCCACTACTATTCCCTATTGCCTTATTATTACCAAAGTTATTTCTTGCATTTTTATTGCTTGCCTTTCTGACTAGGTATTCTTCCTTAGCTTCTATGGCTATGTCCTTCAATGACTCCTAGTCCTTTAGACCCTTTATGTAAAACCATCCCTTAGGTACAAGCTTGCAATCTTAATGAATTACTTGATCTGATTAGATGTATCAGGCTTCCTCTTCATCCTTAGCACCTTATTCTTCCACCTAGTGAGGTAATCATGAAAGGATTTGTCGTGTCTCTGTTGATGTAGCTCAATGTTCTTTAGGGTATCCTCTATTCTAGTACTACAGTCACACTGCTTAAGGAACTCCTCAATCAATAGATCTCAGTCCTCTTTAGTATGCTTGTCCAACCCAAAAAACCAATATATTTTGGGCCCTGTCAAACTTAAACAAAAATACTCCACCTTCTATTTTTTAGACAAGGTGGTCCCCTTCATGATCAACATGTACTGTTTAACATGCATCGATGGATCTGAGGTGCCATCAAACCTTGGCAAATCAGGCATTTTAAACCTCTAGGGCAATGGCATATCTCTATCCAAATCCCTATCTTCAAGGTTTATTCCCCTGCTAGTGGACAACAATTTAGACATAGCCTTAAACTTTTCCTCCATCATCTTAAAAGTTGGATCCTTAGCACTAGGACCATAATCCTCATGTTCATTATTCGAGGGGCATACTTTTCATCTTCTTCTTCTATGAAATCATCTTTAAGGTCATGCCTCCTTTCTCTCCTAGGTCGGTCTCAAAGCACAGTAGCATCAACGACATCAGTATTCCCAACCTGCGTTGGTTGCAGTGTCTTGCAAGCAAATGCTGCATGATGAGCTCTAACATTAGGTGCTACAGAAGACACCATCCCACCAATCATGGCCATTATCCTTTCTTTGAAATCCTAGAACCTCCTATCCAACCTCTAATTTAAATTATCTTGTGCTATTGAAGGCCTAGTAGGGATAACATTCGACATTTCCCTTAAGAATATAAACCTTGCGGTTGTGTCATCTGTCACTCTCCTAGTCTCATTTTCCCTTTGGTCTCAATCAATCCTTTGTTCTCCATGTCTAAACTTATTTCTTTACTTCTTTCTAAAAACTTAATTAAATCCAACTCAAAACTGACCTCTGAAACCAAATATGAACCTAAGCTTGATCTCAATAGACTGGATATAGATCTTCAAACCAGGGGCCTATCTAACCCTTTCGACCACCTAGATGAGTCTATAATGGCTATAAGAATTACATGTTAAGAGTGATGCATAGTGAATGATACATGAGTATGGTATGTACATGATGTATAAGTACAATGTATAATTTCGTTAGCGTCAAGCACAACCACATACAAGCATAATAATAGCCTTCTAACCTTATTACTACCACATAGGAGATCGTGCGGTCTCTTTCCTAGATGGGCTTAGCCTATGGGTCAATAGGGTACCTAATAGAAGCACATGGTGCACGATAGAAAAATCGGCATCATAACCTCTCTAATTGAAAGTGCAAGTGTATGGGTTTTGATCATTATATATTTTGACTAACTCACACATATCGGGTTAGGCCTACCAGGGCATGACAGTCTTTGGCTGGTACCCTCCTAATTTGTTTGAGTTTGGTCAATACATAAAGGTCCACTTAGCAAGCAAAAGATTATTATGGTTATACAACCTAGGAAAAATTGCTATTGTCATTACATGGGCTTTAGTCAAGGGTGATAAAACTTTAGGGCTACCAAAGCATGGTCCCTGCTAATACGTCTAGCTCATCACAAGTATAACAACCGACGGGTCACCATTTTATATACCATTTGGTACTAGACTTAGGCTAGTGGGTCTCCTTAATACCTCCCTACATTGAGTGAATGTAGGCCGTGCTTTAAGATAGCATCGGGACCAAAAAGGGATGCCTAACTTAATTTTAAGGCTCTAAAATGAATGCAAAGAATGCAATTTAAAAAGGAGACATGATTAATTAATAAAACCCAATTATAAAAAAATTAACCAAGACACTTTTAGGAGCGAGGTCTCTTTAGTCTCCAGTGGAGTCACCACTTTGATAAACATTTAATTTTTATACCACACATTCAATTACATTATAAAATTATAAAGTTATCCCAAACATGGTATTAACTGCACATTAAAAAATTGTATAGCTTTCTTTAATATATTATTGTACCATGTGAATTGATAATTTTATTTATACATGTAATAAAATAATCAATGATCCAGTTCTATGTGAAAATTGATAATGTAAAAATTATCCTAAAAATGGGTTAGTGATAAAAATTATGAGAATTGCTTAAAGAGATTTCAAAACAAGTGTTAAATAAATTAGCAAACTTAGTGATTAAGCATGTCTACGTATGTAGACTTAGAAATTAATCTACCATTACCATAAAATTAATGGCGGTTTAAGGAATTCCAAACTGCTTAATCTATTTGTTAATTACCATTATCTTTAAACTATAGGTGGTCACTTAATTAGTCACTTTAATTAATATGTTTTTTAATAAATATTAATTCTAATTAACATATTTTTAAATTAATATGTTAACACACTTAATTAGTCACTTTAAATAATAATAATAATAATAATAATAATAATAATAATAATAATAATAATAATAATAATATGTACTTATTTCTAGAAAAAAAAACATGCTAATTAAACTTAATTAGTCACTTTAATTAATAATAATAATAATAATAATAATAATAATAATAATAATAATAATAATAAGTCATTTGATTATCAAAGTGTATAAGAAAAAAAATGTTCAACCGACTTTATGTACTTATTTCTAGAAAAAAAAAAGAAAATTTCATAATAATTACATATTTATTTGTTAAATTATTTAGATAGAAATTTATTATTAATATAGTCCCTAAATAAAAATTTACATGAATTTAGTTTAGATTAACTTATAATTCAATTTTTTCAATTTCCCTTCGGAATGAAATTTTCGTAGGTAAATTACCTACGAAACTACGAAATTATGCTTTCGTAGGTAAATTACCGACAAAAATAGGATTCCGTCGGTAATTTCCCTACGAAAACATAATCCCGTAGGGAATTTACCGACGAAAATAGGATTCCATCGGTAATTTTCCTACGAAAACATAATTTCGTAGGGAATTTCCCGACAGAAATAGGATCCGTCGGTAATTTCCTTACGAAAACATAATTTTGTAGGGAATTTACCAACGAAAATAGGATTTTGTTGGTAATTTACCTACAGAATAGAATTCCATAGGAAATTTCCCGACAGAAATAGGATTTCGTTGGTAATTTACCTATGGAACAGAATTCCATCGATAATTTACCTACGAAATAGAATTCCATCGGTAAATTTCGTGTGAAATTTTAGCCGTGAAATATTGTTGCCAAATTTACGACGAAATTTTTAAAAATCCGTCACTAATTTTCATCGATAAATTTGGGCTACAAATTTCCCTCCATTATTTACGATGGATTTATTATTTAGTCACAAAATTCATATTTTCATACAATTTTCCCTATGAAAAATATTTTTTCGTCGGTAATTGCCTACGAAAAATTTTTCGTCAATATTTGAGAATTTTCTTGTAGTGAACAAAAACTAAATCTTTTGCCACACAAGCCATCAAGGGCCTAAAGGCTGGTCAGGCATAAGTCAGACTGGTATTGTGCTTTCCACCAATAAACAGGATAGAGACTAATCATTGCCATACACTAAGGGACCGTAGCTAGGATATGATTGGTATTGAGCAAGTGACCTAGGAGTAGTTTGAGAAGGGACGATCGAGAAGGCAGGTCTCGCAAGCTCTAATGATGGGAATTACGATAATAATCATTAGGGATATGATGATGTAGAGTTTTGTAAGAACGCAGGTGATAGTAATGGAAGCAATAATAGCAAAAGTTTATACTGCCATGATAGTTTCATATCGCCACTCCAAACAGGATAAGCTAATAACGTGGTACTTCACCTATTTTATTAGAGAAGGGAAGTTGCAACCTTTATAGCCATGGCCAACCATGAATTAGGGAAAGCTTAGACATAGGGCAGATTTGTATTGTACCTATCATTAACACACCATACATGAAAATAGATAATCATATTCGAGACCTGATTGACACTCAACGAGTTTCAGATCTAGAGAAAAAGAGGAGAAGATAGAGTTATCTCGATGCCATGCCACCACCATTTTCTATTTAAGCCAGGTTTGTTGGAATGGTATATGTCCTGAGATTCATATGGCATGTTGATATTTAGCCATTACCCACTCAGTTATAATGAGAAATATTTTAGAAAGTTGTAGGATTCATGACATTGTCTAGAAAAGGGAAGTATGAGGTGTTAAAGGACTTTTTGGAAAAATACGGTAGACGAAAAAAGAATACAAGCCACTTTTTGATGATGTAATATATGTTCTTAGGCTTTGCTATAACTATGCACATGTTTCTCTAACTATGAGCTTTTCTTATATATGCAATGTTTTATTTTATTGCATTATTCATGGCAATAATCATAACTTATGTACATAAGACATTAATTAAATAAACACTACTTCATTTAATCTAAAGGGAAAAAACATCTTTGTTGCATCCATTATAATTCCTGAAATAAATTAAATTTGATAGATAAAAATGAAAAGAAAAGTCTTTGCCCGGGCCTGGAATGATATGCTAGGAATTGACAAGGGTATTATGAGAATATGATACTCCAGTCTGATGAAACAAGTTGGCTGATTTAAAATTTTAAAGGCATAAAAGACCAGAAGGCAGAAAGATAAGATGAAGATTCCAAGTAATGAGCATTAAGGTAGCTAATGGGAAACTATATCTCTAACATTTCAAAGTTACTTGGATGTGCCAAAATTTCCTAAAGATGCCATAAAGAAGGACCAGAATGTGAATTAAAAACTATCACCTCAGCTCAATATCTTAGACAGGGCATGATACAAGAAATAGGTTGATAGGACTTAATTAAGGAAAAGAAAGGTGACAAAAATTCATGCTAGAGCTTGCATGGCTAAAGAGACACAATGGCAAGCAAAACTTTAAAGGCCATTCCTTTCTCCTCAATACCTAAGAAAAGCATGATGTAGCCAATCAAAGGTGAGCTCCAACTATTAAGGGCTACTTCAGAAGCTGGACTATCGATGTCACAATGAGCAAAGCATAGGCTTTTACAATTAAAAGAAAGCACGCCATCTCGATTGAATTTGCGAAAAAGGGAAGTTTGGCTTGATATTTTAGAAATGGATGAAGGGTCATCATGTGAAATAGGGTAACTTATTATTCAAACAACTTAGATCAAATACTCCAAGTCACATAGGCCAAAGTCAAATCCTTTGTGCCAGAGATGTAACACCCTACTAACATATTTGCTCTACGTACATGGTATACATGTCATAGTGATGTTGTGTGTTGTTATAGTGATGGGTTGTGTAAATTAGTGATTGGCATTTTAGATTCCACTCCTTAGGTTCTAGTTAATAATTAGGGTCATTAGGTTACTATTCATTTGGTTAAAATTTTAGCAGCATAACGACTTAAAAACTGTGCTATCCAAACTTACAAATTTGAAATTTAACACTCCCAATAGTCAACCTCTTCCTCCAATGCTCCATTTACATACATAGCATTTCTATATTTATCCATCATCCAACAACACAACACAATCATACATTTACAAGTTAATATATGCATACATATATTCCATATATATACGTCTTTAACTAGTATTCTTAATACAAGTAATAATTTACATGCCACCATTCCAAAATAGTCTAATACAAAAGTGGTCTAAACTTGCTCAAAACATGTGATACATGTACATGCCTTCAAACTACACCCTCTTTAGATGCTTTATTCACCTGTCCTTGCGTGTAGTTAACAAAACCAAGCACTAAGCAATAATGTTTCCTACTAGTGGATATAACTACACAAAATTTCATGTAATGTAATTATTTTTAATTAGTTACCTTTTTGCCCCTTGATGTTACCTTTATTAATTGAACTTAATCAACTTATTTTATTACCTAATTTAATACTCAAGTCTTATTATACTCGTTTTTCTTATAAATTACGATAATATTCTTGCTTGAATGTAAAACTACAATTAGGTCCCTAAATTCTTTATTTACCTTATTTGACCTCATTTGACATTTATTTTGTCTTCTTTGACTTTCTTTGACATTTAATTTAATCTAGACAAAAAATTTCCTTTTTAGTCCTCATATTGTAATTCTTACAAAAACTTCAAGGATTAAATGAAATTAAGTGTAGGGAATGTATCAACCAACCTTTATAAAGCTTGAAATCACTTAATCTTGCTTTCCTTGGCCTTCGTCCTCCTTTTTCTTTTCTTCTTCTTATGTACCACCTTTAGGCCAAATTTTCAAGAGGGAAAATCACGAGTTTATCTAGATTTTAACAACTAAATGGTACTAAATGATCAAGCTAGAGATGTTCTACAAACCTATATAAAAATCCCTAAACAAAACTAACTAAAAAACCATATCCTACCTAATTAAACTTACTTTCTCTCACTAGGATTCTTTGTTTTCCAAGATTTTTTTTGCTCTAATCAAGTTTCTAAGATTAAAGGGATGCTTGATAGTATATTTGAGTGAAATTAGGGCTTGAAATTTGGTGGAAGGAGAGAGAATTGAAGAAAATATGGTGGAAACCTAGTAAAAAGGGTTGGTTCAAATTTTTAAGAGAAAAGGGAGGGAGATTGCATATATTTCAACTAAATTATAAGGGATTCCAGACCTAGCTAGGCATCCCTTCAGTCAACCAAATCTAGGGCCAAAATTCTTCCATTTACTATTTCATTTAATGGCTTGTTTTTAAGCCACTTGTCAGGATTTCATTGGTCTTTACCTTTATTTTTTCCATGATGATGCATTTAAGTAATCAAGGCTCATTTTTAATGACCATTATGCCCTTAGATGAATTAAATATTGCCTTTAAGACCTTTAACTAATTAAACCTAAGTTTTTCATCATTTTTTTTGAAATCGATGTTCTGTTTGTTAGAATGATATAAAATTTTTCATTACATATAATTACATAAGCAAGAGTATGTGGTTAAAATTTCAAGTCATTCTAACATTGTTTCAGTATACTTATAGCTCTGGAGGCAAAACCTGCCGGTCCGAAATCCAAAATTTCGAAACTATCAGAAGAATTATTTTTCACTTTAAATAGCTAATTTAGGCCATATATAATGTCTCTATGTGATTAGAATAATTTTTGGAGATCTTTAGAATATTTTATGGCTTGATCAAACTTCTGGTCAACCGAGTTTACGATACTAAGTAAAAACTTCTTTATCTGTTTTAAGGGCTTATTTAAGCTCAATTTCTTCTCAAATTGTACTACCAAACTCTGTTTGACACCTATTTTCATATTCTAGTGTTAGGTCAAACTACCAGCCAGGTCACACATCCTCGAATTTTTCTGGCCTGAGCACGTTTAACCCTTAAACACTTTTAAATTTTTCTATCTTATTCTACTCTGCTTACTCCAAAAAAGCTATCATAAGATTACTATTCATGCTCTAAGACATGACATGCATGTCAAATGCAAAATTTGGATTGTTACAGTTCTCCCCCACTAATAAAAATTTCATCCTCAAAATTTACCTAAAGGGAAAAGCTACGGGTATTGCTGCCTCATAGTATCCTCAGGCTCCCAAGTTGTTTCTTTCACATTGTAGTGGGTCCAAAGTACCTCGACCATTGGTATTTTTTTATTCCTTAGTTGTCTGACTTCTTTAGCTATAATCCACACTAGTTCTTCACATACAACAAATCTGATCGAAGCTAAACTTCTTTTGGTGTAATAACATGTGAAGGATCTTATTTGTATATCCTTAGCATAGATACATGAAAAACATCATGGATTCTCTTTAGTTTTGGTGATAACTTTAACCTATAGGCAATTAGTCCGACCCGCTTTAATATTTCATATGGACCGATAAACCTCGAACTGAGTTTACCCTTTTTGCCAAATCGAAGAATCTTCCTCCATCGTGAGACTTTTAGAAATACATTATCACCCACATTGAATTCTTTATACTTCCTCTTCAAGTCTGTATAGGATTTTTGCCTATTTACTGCAACCTTCAAATTATATTTGATTAACCTTACTTTTCCTTAGTTTTTTTAATTAAATTTGGTCCCACAAGCTTGTTTTCACCAAGGTCAGTCCAACACAAAGGAGTTCTACGTTTTCTTCCATATAATGCTTGAAATGGTTCCATTTTGATACTAGACTGGTAGCTATTATTATATGTAAATTTTGCTAATGGAAGATGTTTCTCCCAACTATTGCCAAACTCTAAGATGCAACACCTTAACATGTCTTTTAGTATTTGCATCACTCGCTCAAACTGTCCATCTATTTGTGGATGAAAGGCAGTGTTATAGTCTAAGTGAGCTTCTAATGCTTCTTAGAGCTTCTTCTAAAATCTTGATGTAAATTGAGGATTTCTATCTGAGATGATGGAGGAAGGAATGCCATGTAATCTTACAATCTCATTGATGTAGATTTTTGCTAGTTTGGTTAGTGAAAAATCTAATCTCACTAGTATAAAATGTGTAGATTTAGTCAATTTATCTACTATTACCCAAATGGAATCGTGTTGTCTCCTAGTGAGTAGTAACTCGGATATAAAATCCATCGTGATGCGATCCCACTTCTATTCGAGCATGGTGATTTGTTATAGTAACCAGAAGGAACTTGGTGATCTACTTTTACTTTCTGGCATATCAAGCATTTTGCCACAAAAATCCACAATCTCTTTCTTCATTCTTGGCCACTAATAAGTTGTTTTTAAGTCTTGATACATCTTATTGCTACTTGGATGCATGGCATAACTGCTGCTATGAGCTTCTGTCAAGATGTTTTTCCTTAACTGTGCATTATCGGGTACATAAATTCTCCCTTTATAGTATAAGCAATCATCTCTACCTATAAAGAACTCACTATCCTTTCCTGATTATACTTGTGTAATGATAGAGGCTAACCATTCATCCTACCTTTATGTGTCCTTCACCTGCTGTAACCACTTGGGTTTAATTTGCATCTCAGCTACTAGTGCTCCATCCTATGTGGTGGACAATTTGACATTCATAGCCTTTAAATCCATTAAATGCTTCTTGCTGAGTGCATCCAATGCAAAATTTGCTTTGATGAGATGGGAGTCAATCAAGTAGTTATAATCCTTGATGAGCTCCAACCATCATCTTTGCTTTAAATTAAGCTCCTTCGGGTGGGTAGATATTTTAAGCTCTTGTGATACGTGTAAATATACCATTTCTCACCATACAAATAGTGCCTCTAAATCTTCAATGCAAATACAATGGTTGCTAGCTCCAGATCATGGGTAGGATAGTTCATTTCATATAGTTTAAGCTATTTGGAAGCAAAAGCTACTACTTTACCTTCTTACATTAATACACATCCTAACCCATTCCTGGAAGCATCACTATAAATGACATAAGGCTTACTCGATATGGGTTATGTGAGAATACGTGCTTTAGTCAACATGTTTTTCAGCCTTTTAAAGCTCTCCTGGCATTTGTCAGTCCACTCAAACCTAGCATTCTTCTGTAATAGCTTAGCCAGTGGATAAGCTATCATGGAAAATCCTTTGAGAAATTGCCTTTTGTAGCCAGCCAATCTAAGGAAACTTCTTACTTCAGTGATGTTCTTAGGCGGCTTCCACTCTGAGATGGATTCAACCTTCTTTGGGTCAACCTTGATCCCTTCTGCTGACACCACGTGACCAAGGAAGGTAACTTCATTCAGCCAAAATTCACACTTGTTGAATTTAGCATATAACTGTTTCTCCCTCAATGTTTGCAGTACGATCCACAATTGCTTATCATGCTCTTCTAGGGTCTTTGAATACACCAGAATGTCATCAATGAAAACCACCATGAACTGATCTAAGTATGGATGAAAGATGTGGTTCATCAAATCTGTGAATACTGCCAGTGCATTGGTGAGACCAAATGGCATAACTAGGAATTCATAATGACTATATTAGGTGTTAAAAGAAATCTTCGATACATATTCTTCTCTAACCCAAAGCTGGTGATATCCTGATCTCAAGTCAATTTTAGAAAATACACCTGCACCCCTTCAATTGGTCAAATAGGTTGTCAATTCCTGGTAACAAATATTTATTCTTTATTATGACTTTATTTAGCTAATTGTAATCAATACAGAGTCATAATGATCCATCCTTCTTTTTCACTAATAAGACTGGTGCTCCCCTTAAAGATACACTGGGGTGGATAAATCCCTTATCAAGTAATTCTTACAACTGAATTTTTAGTTCTTTCAACTCCGTGGGTGCCATTTAATAAATTGCTATTGAAATAAGAGCAGTCCTAGGTACCACATAAATTGTGAATTCTACCTTCCCTTCTAGTGGCAACCCTAGTAAGTCATCAGGAAAGACATAAGGGAAGTTACAAACTGTAGGCACATCATTGACTTTAAGCTTTTCTTCTTTAACCTCTATCACATAAGCTAAATAAGCTGAACACCCCTTACGAATGCGTTTGTGTGCTATAGTGGCTGAGATGATATTTGACATGGGATTAGATCTTTCACCTACAATAGTGATCTTCTGTCCATTAGGGGTCTTCAATGTGATTCTTTTTAATCGACAGTCAACCATTACTTGGTGTTTATGGAGCCAGTCCATCCCTAAAATCACATCAAATTCGTGGAAAGGAAGCTCGATCAAATTCACAAGAAAAATAGTTTGTCGTATATGAATAAAGAAGTCTCTGAATACTTTGTTGACTACTATGCTATGCCCTAAAGAATTGCTGACTATAATGTCCTGATCTAATTGTGTTCTAACTAAGCCTTTCCCATGTGCAACTTTCAAGCTAAGATAGGAGTGTGTGGACCAAGGATCAATCAATCCATAAATTAGAGCATGAAACAAGTAAAATTTACCTACTATGACATCTAGGGCACCCTGCTCATCTCTAGCCCGAACTGCATGGGTTTGACCAAATGGTCGCTTGCTTGATGCTGGTGGTGCCTGTGTGCTCCTTCTGGCTGATGTAACTCTAGTCGGTCTACCTCTATTGTAGTGACTGAGGTAGTTGCCTGAGCTCAAGGACAATCCTTTTTTAGATGATCTTTTGACCCACATCTTAAACAAGCACCTATAAGTCCCCAGCATTCTCCTAGATGTCTTTTCCCATAATGACTATAGACAGGGTTACTAAATCCTCTTGGTATTTGAGGTGTATTGGCTATAAATGTAGTAGGAACCATAGGTCAAATAGTAAACCTCCAACTAGGTGCAGGATTTGTTGTAGGGGGGAGAAATAGAGCCTTTGGACTTCTTACTAGGCCCATTGGGTTCTCCTATGGATGGTCTTCTTCTTTCTTGGGACCATGCTCTTTTATTTGCTTCCTTAGCATCAATTGCTTTAATCTTTCCTCTTGTCAGTGTAATCATGGGATGTTAATGCTTTTCTAATGTCATTGTGGAGTCCCCTCTCGAATAGCTGACACATCTTTGCAGGTTGTATATGATAATAATTTATATAAGTAGTGAGTCTTTCAAATTCCCTGTCATATTCTTTCACTTTCCCAATATAACTGAGGTGGCAGCTGATGCTGTTGTTATGAAGGAGCTGGGGTTTGAAGTCACTGATATAGGATGTCCACCACCATATGCGCAAAATCTAGAGGCGCATATATAGCTGGTTGAGGAGTGGTGGTGGTGTGTGCTGACTAGGCAATTGAGATTGAGCCATCAGGGCAGTAACACTAGCTGCTGGCATGGCTAAGCCTGATGCTCCTCTCTTCGCATTGCTCACTAACTCAAGCACTCGTCAAGATCCCGAACCATAACTATCATTGAAATAAGTAAAAGGGACAGGTAAAATTCAATAACAAAATCACTTATTCCTTTATGCCTTGTATATGAATCGATTTAAACTTCCATTCACCCTTAAGTATTTACTTCGATCTTAGGATCGCCTAAACCTGCTTTGATATAACTAAATGTAACACCCTACTAACATGTTTGCCATTCGTACATGGTAAATATGTCATGGTAATGTTGTATGCTGTTATAGTGATGGATTATGCAAATTAGTGATTGGCATTTTAGATTCCATTCCTTAGGTTTCATTTCATATTAGGGCTGCTAGGTTACTATTCATTTGGTCAAAATTTCGGCAGCATAACATCTTAAAAACTGTGTTACCCAAACCTGTAAATTTGAAATTTAACACTCCCAATAGTCAACCTCCTCGTCCAATACTCCATTTACATACATAACACTTCTATATTTATCCATCATCCAATAACACTGCACAAATCATACATTCACAAGTTCATATATGCATACATATCTTCCACATATATATGGCTTCAACTAGTATTCTTAATACAAATAATAATTTACATGCCAGCATTCCAAAATAGTTTAATAAAAGTGTTCTAAACTCGCTCAGAAATTGTGATACATGTATATGCCTTCAGACTATGCCCTCTTCGAATCCTTTATGCACCTGTTCCTGTGCACAGTCAACAAAACCACGCACTAAGCAATAATGTTGCCTAGTGGTGGATACAACTACACAAAATTTCATTTAATGTAATTATTTTTATTTAATTATCTTTTTGCCCCTTAATGTTACCTTTATTAATTTAACTTAATTAACTTATTTTATTACCTAATTCAATACTCAAGTCTTATTATACTCGTTTTTCTTATAAATTACTATAATATTCTTCCTTGAATGTAAACTTACGATTAGGTTCCTAAACTCTTTATTTACCTCATTTTACCTCGTTTGACTTTCATTTTGATTTCTTTGACTTTCTCTGACCTTTAATTTAATCTAGTTGGAAAATTTCCTTTTTGGTCCTCATATTTGCCTATAAAGTGGAAAATTACATTTTAGTTCCTAAACTGTTCATTATTGATGATTTTGCCCTTTTGCCTTATTTGGCTCTTTTAATCACCTTTTTGATGCTAAATTACTATTTTACCCCTAGTTTATAACGTAATTATTATTTTACCCTTTTTGAACATATTAATCTCATTTTTACATTATTTTTTATTTACTTGAATTTATGATTCCTTTTATGTAAAGTTTACCATTTAGTCCCCATTTTCTTATATAATTACAATTTTACCCCTAATAGTGATTAATGAAAATCCTCGAACTAAATATGCGGGATGAGGACTGTATAATTGTATGAGTATACTGTATGACTGTATGAGTAAGGTGACTACTTAAATAGTCATTCCTCGATAATAAATTGCTGAATGATTTTACCATAGTATGTGGGTCCCTATGGCTATCCATTATATCCTAGGATCCTGGATCACCTACTATATACTAAGGGCAACTAAATATTATACATTTTGTTGTATATCAATTATGTTTATCATGGTATACCCATTATTTATTATCTTATACACCTTTATTTTTCATACATTCATCCACAATATATACAAAACCATAGTGCACATAAGAAACTGTTAGAGAGTATGCCCTAGAGCCCATATGAAAGGGATGAATTTCATATGTATGAATTTATATTCTAAATAAAAGGCATTATTCATTTATTAATGCTATGTTTAAATACATGAGTTTTTAAATTTTAAATTAATAAATGAAGTCCTTGATATTATAAACATAGTGCAAAGGTAATCATGAAAGTGTTCATGATATAAGGTGTCTATTGCATGCAAATGTGTTAATATCTAAATATCCCTAGTCATAGAATTAACAAGATAGGACATTGTTAATTCGGACAGCCTAGAACATGTTATGCTTCTTGAATGGTACAAGCAGTGGTTCTCAAAACTGTGATTATGAAAGATAATTAAAGCTAACATGTGGATGCTTGTTAGAAGAATACATTTATTGGAGACCTACAAAAATAATCCTCACATGGATATTAAATCTATGTTAGTAAGGAATCTCTTCATAGCGGTTGTGCAAGTATCCTTATACTTGAGATCACCAAAGTTATCTTAAGTAGCAAGTGGTATACTTTGACTCCATAACTGATTACTTCCAACTGGGGGTGAACATAGTTAGGAGGTTGGGTATATCATGACCTACTTGAAGATTGTTGAGTTATTTGCAAAGGATTCACCATCCCAGATTTATTAAGGGAAGTTATCTCCCATGATTCTATAATTGCCTTGTTTAGAGAATCTCTGGCCAGATAATATTCCAAGATGGATAGAGATCCATGAAGGGCATTTTGGGAACAATAGTTAAATTAATAGAACATACATAATTAGATTTATATGAGTTGACAGAAATCCATACTCAGAATCTAATTGAGATAAGAGTGGTGAAAGGAGTAATTGAACGGTAACTGTTCTATGGAAGGGTATAGTCAAACCATTTGACTTTCTTGACATTTGGGTAGTCATGATGCCTAGCTAGAGGCCAATCATGACTTGTATAATAATGTATCATAAATATCAATAGGGATTGATAAAATGATTTAAAGGAGTTTAAATCATATGAGTTTTGAATAGAATTCACAATTACATATTATACTGTCAATATGGACAAGAACCTAATAGGTCACACACACATAGAGAAAAGGATAAAATGGTAAAATGATAAGGATAATAATATTTGATATTATTATGGGGATAGAGAAGTGAATAAGAGAATAATTAATTAAAGAGTTTAATTAATTATGATCAAGTAAACTTGTTCGCATAACTTTTTAGAAATGTTCTGTAAAATGGACCTAATCTAAATAATGTATTTCATAATTAATTATTATTGGACTATAAGTGTTATAGAGATAATATAATAATTAATAGATCCATTGGAGGAATTAAAAAGGCCCGAAGAAGT
Organism: Excoecaria agallocha; assembly: GCA_037975025.1. NCBI lineage: Eukaryota > Viridiplantae > Streptophyta > Magnoliopsida > Malpighiales > Euphorbiaceae > Excoecaria > Excoecaria agallocha. Next base: position 191,783 of record CM075816.1, read on the forward strand.
GAAGTTGGCACAGAAACCGTTCAGAGGAAGGGTTACACGCCAACTACAAACAGAAGGCCTTAGAGGTCTAATTCTTAGACCAAAATAAATTAAATATATTTAATAAGTGTTATGGAGCCTACATATTTATTTTGGTTGGATTTGAAATTCATTTGGGTAATTAAATCTAAGTATATACACAAAGGGCCTAGTTTGTGGGTTTTGTGCATAGTCTTTTGTGAAATGGCATAAATTGGATTTAATTGAGCCCAAATAAATTATTAATAATTCTAGAAGCCCAATTAATATTTCTTCAGCAATTTTAAAGAGCCCAATCCTTTTATGAAGTTGGATTTTTAACCTACCTATAAAAATCCAAGTGATAGGGTATTAGGGTTAAGTGTGAACAATTAAGAGAAAAGTTTTTCTCTCACTCAAAAAGCCCTAGCTGCCACCTTCCCTAGCTAGCATCTAGGGTTTTAGACAGCCATTGTTTCTTCTAATTGTTGGTTCATTCTATCCTTCTCTTGTGTGGATTAATCATTGGAGGTGTTCGATTTTGGATACTGTGGTTTCGACAACCCGGTGAGAAGGAAAATCAACTGTTCAACAAAAATCAAAGGTGATTTTTCTTATTCTTATTAATATGTTTATTGTAAATTCATGACAAGATCAGATTTATTGGTTAAAAATTTTAAATTCTGCTTATATATGGGATGCATGTAACCAAAAATTCCAACATGGTATTAGAGACTCGGTTTTTCCTTGAATCTACAATTCTATATTTTTCTACAGAATAAGTTTTATTTTTGAGTTATTTATTTCATGAACTTTAAAATATCAGATTTGATTGTTCATGAATGAGAAATATTAATTTCTGGATATATGTGATCAAATATATATAACAAAAAATAAAAACGATTGTTTTGAGAAAGGAATCATGATTTTGGCGTGAAATGGCTTTTATTTTTCAATGATGTTTAGGGGCTATTCTAAATTAAAATTTTATTGATCTACTATAAGATCATTTTGATAATAATTTATGTGTTTAATATGTGATATTAAGCCATATGATCAAACAAAATTAAAATCGAACAAGTTTTGCATGAAAACTAGTTTAGTCAAAAAGTTCAATAAATTGGTGTTCTTGGTGTGTTCTTGATGCGTTCTTATTTAGAACGATTTTTAATCTTATAAATCTAATATATCTGATATATTAAAGTGTTTTTAATTAATTGGATTAATTAAAATGGGCCTTAAATTAATTGGATTAATTTTAATTCATTAAAACCTCTTAATGGACTTAATTATATTTATGGACTTAGTTTAAATTAGTGAATGACTTGGTGGGCCCAAGGAGCTAATTTAAATCAAATATAATAAAATATAATTAAGTTTATTAATGGGTTTTAAGGGCTGGAGTGGGCTTGGCTCATTCCAAAAGGCTTAAATGGTCCAAAAGACACAAAACTAGTTTGTGTGTGAACACATTTTAGGGTTTTATTGTGTGGATTTCGGCCCACCCTTGTTTTAAGCCCAAAATTATTTTTTTAATTATTTAATATGATTAATTAATTAAATAATTAATTAATTGATAATTAATTAATAATCAATTGGATTGATAATTAAGGCAAGAGCACATGTATGCAAAAGGTTTCCTAAAGTGAAAGTTTCCAAAATGGAAAGGGTTTCCTAATTTGATCACATTATTAAAATAACTCAAAAGAATGTTTCAAGAGTTGAAACAAAGTTAGTAATCCATTAATTTATGCATTAGAAATGCAAATAAGGGTGTATGATTGGCATGATGGATAGTTATAGACAAGGCTCAATGTGATTGAGCATTATGCATGTTTTGGCCCAATAAGGACTTTCATGTCCCGACCACTTGTTTTTGGTTTGTATTTCTTTTTCAAATTGTAATATGTAATTAGTTTACTTAGATTAGAATTAGAGATAGAGATGGAGACCACTATCAAGGAGCAAGATGGGCCGGATGGAGATCCAACAAGACTGAAGATAATGTAATTATTTTTACTTGTTTGAATCATGCATACTACCTAGGTGTGACCTTTTGATTTCCCTTTTTGCTCAGCGAAATAAATGTAGTAAAGTCTATAACTTTACCATATTTGTATGCTTATATTTATGTGATAGATATAGGATGCATACCAATGTATTCCAACCATGTATGATGAGACTTAATTAACTAAAACCCTCAAACAAATACTAAGATATATAAGCCTTTCATTAATTTGAGGAGAACCAGAGTTCTTTATAGTGTGGGTTATTGACCACAGTTAAGCTCACATTATATCGAATATGTTCAAATCTAATTAAATGGGTCATCTTAGCTAGCCCATTAGCTTGTTGACACAAGTCAAGGCTAATGGTTCTAGAGGCAAGATTAGGGAATGCATATATGATATGCATGCATCAAGAGTTGATAACCTAACGATCCAATAGTTGTGTAGAGACACAATTGGTATAGAGATACCTACCTTTCAAGGGTATGGAGTTTGGCTTATTGACCACAGTAAAGGTCAAATTATATATCAAGGATTGGATATTAGCCCACTAGGAAAACCATCGGGTTTTCTCAGATCAAATAGTGAGGGTTATTAATTCGCAATAAAACAGTGGAAGTAAATGGATTAATTAAAGACCTAATTAATGCATACATATATATGAACATACTCTCATATGTTTTTTTTCACATCTAGGTCATCATCATGAGCACATCAAACATTAATATACGATCAATCTTGGATAACAAGCTGGTTGGCAACATCTATTTTGACTGGATCAGGCAAGTGAGAATTGTTCTTAGAGATGAAAAGATCCATTATGTCTTGGATAAAGATCCACCACCACATCCTTTAGATGATGCCATTGATGAGATTAAAGGCACTAATCGTAAATACATGGAGGATAATGAAGCAGCAACATGTTTGATGTTTGGTGTTATGTCCTCGGAGCTTCAGAAGCAACATGAGATGATGGATGCTAGAACCATCATTTTGCATCTAAAGGAGCTTTATTATTCTTAGGCTAGAATTGAGCAATATGAGATTGCTCGAGCTCATTTAGCTGTAAAATGGTAGAAGGCACTTCGGCAGCTACTCATGCATTGAAGATGTATGGGTATATTGAGAATTTGAGTAGACTTGGCTATGTAATGGATAATGATCTATACATAGATTTAATCTTGTACTCATTGGCTCCAAGTTATGCACCTTTCGTGCTTCACTTTAATATGAACAAGATCCAAGTAACCATTCCTGAATTAATCAACATGCTCAAGATAGCTAATAGATCCTTTAAGAAGGATCCAAAAAGTGTCATGGTTGTCACTTCTGCTAAAGGGAAGAAGCAATAGAAGAAGAAGATAACCAAGGCGCAACGAAAAAATGGTGGGATATCCAAGAAGAAGGTTGCCAAGAAAGAGAATCCCAAAGGAACTTGCTTCCATTGTGGAAAGGATGGTCATTGGAAGTGTAACAGCAAGGCCTATCTAGATTCTCTCAAGGAGAAGAAGCAAGCTGATGCTTCTATTTCAGGTATTCATATGATTGAAATTAATACTTATTCTATTGCTTCAAAACAATCTTGGGTATTAGATACCGGATGTGGATCTCACTTGTGTAATGATCTACAGGGGCTTAGAAGCTTTAGAAGAGTTGGAAAGGCAGAAATATATTTGCAGTCAGCTACTGGACAAAACATTTCTACAACGGTTGTAGGAACTTACCATTTGCCTTTTCCAAGTGGATTAGTACTAGAATTTAATAATTGTTATTATGTTCCATCTTTATCCAAGAGTATTATTTCTTTCAGTTGTTTATTGAATGATTATGACATTTCTTTAAAGACAAGTGTTGTTACATTTTTAAGAACAATATGTTTTATACAAAAGAAATAATTGAGAATGGTATATTTGTTCTTGATTTAATTAAATAAGTGCATAATGTGGATACCAAGAGAATAAAACATGATAATCTAAATACCTTTTATTTATGGCATTGTCGTTTAGGCCATATAAATGAGAACCGCATGACTAAATTACACAAGTCAGGTGATTTGGGATCATTTAATTATGAATCATTTGATAAATGCAAATCTTGTTTATTGGGAAAAATGACAAAAGCTCCCTTTATTGGTAAAGGAGAATGAGCTAAAATGGTTTTGGACTTAATACATTCAGATGTATGTGGTCCAATGACTACACATGCCAGAGGAGGTTACTCTTACTTTATTACTTTCATAGATGATTATTCTAGGTTTGGATACATCTATCTAATGAAATATAAATCAGAAGCATTTGAAAAGTTCAAAGAATTCAGAAATAAAGTAGAGAAACAACTTGGCAAGAGTATTAAAATACTTAGATCAGATCGAGGTGGAGAGTACTTAAGCTAAGAATTTCAAGATTATCTTAGAGATAATGGGATTTTATCTCAATTGACTCCACCATATACACCACAACATAATGGTGTATCTAAAAGGAGAAATCGAACACTATTAGATATGGTTCAATCAATGATGAGCTGAGCAGACTTGCCTAAGTCCTTTTGGGGATATGCACTAGAAACTGCTGTTTATGTGTTAAATAGAGTTCCTAGTAAATCGGTTGATGTTACTCCATATGAGATGTGGAATAACAAGAAACCCATGCTTTCTCATATGAAAGTATGGGGTTGTCCTGCTTATGTGAAGAGGACAATGTCAGACAAACTAGATGTTAAGTCTGACAAATGTTTATTTGTGGGATATCCAAAAGACACCTTTGGATATTATTTCTATCATCCCTTAGAAAAAAAGGTGTTTGTTTCAAGGCATGCTGTCTTCTTGGAAAGAGAATTTCTCCTACAAAAGGACAGTGGAAGTAAAATTGAACATGGTGAAGTTCAAGACCCACAGATAGAAGTAGATCAATCGATTGAACCCGAGACTGAATTTCATAATGATGAGATTACAGTTGAACCTGATTATACACAAAATCCTAGAAGATCTACTAGGATGCGTTTTATCCCTGTGAGATATGGATTTCTCATTGATTCGGATAGAGGCATAACTGTAGTAGAGGACAATAAGCCTACAAGCTATCAAGAAGTTTTGAACAATTCAAAATGTGATTTATGGCTTAAGGCTATGCAGTCTGAAATGAACTCCATGTATGAGAACAAAGTATGGACTTTAACTCAACCACCTAAAGGGATAAAACCCATAGGGTGCAAATGGTCTTTAAAAAGAAGACCGACATGGAAAGTAATATAGTTACCTATAAAGCTCGCTTAGTAGCAAAGGGCTAACGTCAAAAAGAAGGTATTGACTATGATGAAACCTTTTCTCATGTAGTGATGCTTAAGTCTATAAGAATACTTTTAGCCATTGTAGGTCATTATGATTATGAGATTTGGAAAATGGATGTGAAGATAGCTTTCCTAAATGGAAATCTGACTGAGGACGTGTATATGACACAACCAGAAGGGTTCACATCAGGAAATGGCGAAAAGTTATGCAAGCTTCAAAGATCAATTTATGGATTAAAGCAAGCCTCTAGGAGCTGGAGCATATGATTCAATGAGACAATTAAAGAGTTTGGTTTCTCACAGAATGAAGATGAACCTTGTGTGTATAAAAGGGTCAATGGGTGTGCAATTGTCTTCCTAGTTCTATATGTGGATGACATATTGATCATGGGAAACGACATTTCTCTTCTCCAATCTGTTAAAATATGGTTATCCAAGCAATTCTCCATGAAAGACCTTGTAGAAGCATCCTATATTATAGGAATAAGGATCTATAGAGATAGATCCAATATGCTAGGTCTTTCTCAAAGTACATATATAGATAAAGTATTGAAGAGGTTCAATATGGATCTCTCTAAGAAAGGGTTTATACCCATGGTGCATGGGAAACACCTTTCCAAGTCTATGTGTCTGCGACACTAGAGGATAGAGAGAGCATAAATAGAATATCATATGCATCTGCAATTGGTTCTATCATGTATGCTATGTTATGTACTCGTCCAGATGTAAGATTTGCTTGAAGTGTCATAAGCATATTCCAATCCAATTTTGGAGAGGAACACTAGGCAGCTATCAAGAATATCCTTAAGTACTTGAGAAGGACTAAGGATATATTCTTTGTTTATGGAGAGGACAGTTTGGAAGTAAAAGGGTATACAGATGCCAGCTTCCACTCTGACAAAGATGATTGTAAATCACAGTTTGGTTATGTGTTCATAATGGGAGGAGGAGCAATTAGTTGGAAGAGTTCCAAACAAGAAACAAATGTTGATTCCACGATAGAAGCTGAGTACATTGCTGCTTCGAAAGCAACCAAAGAAGCAGTCTGGATCAAAAAGTTCGTATTTGAACTAGGAATGGTGCCTAGCATTGTTGATCCAATTCTTTTGTGATAACAATGGAGCCATTGCGCAAGTAAAGGAACCACAGTCTCATCAATGATCCTAGCATGTTCTCAGACGCTACCATCTCATAAGGGAAATAGTAGCTAGAAATGATGTGAAAATAAAAAGGGTCCCTACAGATGATAATGTGGCGGATCCCCTCACTAAAGCACTTTCCTAGATAAAGCATGATCACCATATAAATAGCATGGGTCTGAGACATATGAGTGATTGGCTCTAGTGCAAGTGGGAGATTGTTAGAGAGTATACCCTAGAGCTTATGTAAAAGGGATGAATTTCATATGTATGAATTTATATTCTTAATAAAAGGTCTTATTCAATTATTAATGTTATGTTTAAATACATGAGTTTGTAAATCTTAAATTAATAAATGAAGTCCTTGATATTATAAACACAGTGCAAAGGCAATCATGAAAGTGTTCAAGATATGAGGTGTCTATTGCATGTAAATGTGTTAATATAAATATCCCTAGTCATAGAATTAACAAGATAGGAATCTCTTCATAGCAGTTGTGCAAGTATCCTTGGACTTGAGATCACCAAAGTTATCTTAAGTAGCAAGTGGTATACTTTGACTCCATAACTGATTACTTCCAACTAGGGGTGAACATAGTTAGGAGGTTGGGTATATCATGACTTACTTGAAGATAGTTGAGTGATTGACAAAGGATTCAACATCCCAGATTTATTAAGGGGAGTCATCTCACATGATTCTATAATTGCATAGTTCAGAGAATCTCTTGCTAGAGTAATATGCCAAGATGGATAGAGATCCATGAAGGGCATTTCGGGAACAATGGTTAAATTAATAGAACACACATAATTAGATTTATATGAGTTGACAAAAATGCATACTCAGAATCTTATTGAGATAAGAGTGGTGAAAGGAGTAATTGCATGGTAACTGTTCTATGGAAGGGTATAGTCAAACCACTTGACTTTCCTGACATTTGGGTAGTCATGATGCCTAGCTAGAGGCCAATCTTGACTTGTATAATAATGTATCATAAATATCAATAGGGATTGATAAAATGATTTAAAGGAGTTTAAATCATGTGAGTCTTGAATATAACTCACAATTATATATTATACTGCCAATATGGATAGGAACCCAATAGGTCACACACATATAGAGAAAAAGGATAAAATGGTAAAATGATAAAGATAATAATATTTGATATTATTATAGGGATAGAGAAGTGAATAAGAGAATAATTAATTAAAGAGTTTAATTAATTATGATCAAGTAAAATTGTTTACAGAATTTTTTAGAAATATTCTGTAAAATAGACCTAATTGAAATAATGTATTTCATAATTAATTATTATTGGACTATAAGTGTTATAGGGCTGATATAATAATTAATAGATCCATTGGAGGAATTAAAGAGGCCCAAAGAAGTAAAGTTGGCGCAGAAACCCTTCAGAGGAAGGGTTACACGCCAACTGCAAACAGAAGGCCTTAGAGGTATAATTCTTTGACCAAAATAAATTAAATATATTTGTAAGTGTTATGGAGCCTACATATTTAATTTGGTTGGATTTTGAATTCATTTGGGTAATTAAATCTAAGTATATGCACAAAGGGCCTAGTTTGTGGGTTTTGTGCATAGTCTTTTGTGAAAAGGCATAAATTGGATTTAATTGAGCCCAAATAAATTATTAATAATTCTAGAAGCCCAATTAATATTTCTCCAGTAATTTTAAAGAGTCCAATCCTATTATGAAGTTGGATTTTTAACCTAACTATAAAAATCCAAGTGATAGGGTATTAGGGTTAAGTGTGAATAATTAAGAAAAAAGTTTTTGTCTCACTCAAAAAGCCCTAGCCGCCACCTTCCCTAGCTAGCATCTAGGGTTTTTAGCTAGCCCTTGTTTCTTCTAATTGTTGGTTCATTCTATCCTTCTCTTGTGTGGATTACTCATTGGAGGTGTTCAATTTTAGACACTGTGTTTTGTGACAACCCGGTGAGAAGGAAAATCAACTGTTCAATAAAAATCAAAGGTGATTTTTCTTATTCTTATTAATATGTATATTGTAAATTCATGGTAAGATCAGATTTATTGGTTAAAAATTTTAAATTTCGCATATGTATGAGATGCATGTAACCGAAAATTCCAATAGAAACAACATATGAACATGGTAAAAATATGTCATTATCTTTAGGTAAGCAATTTGGCCTTATTGTGACATCAAGCCTACCATATATTTTCTTATTCCATTTTATGCCAAACTTATTTCTAACATCAAATTATGTATGTTTATACTAATTAGTACTTATTTTACCTTAATGTCTTTTAATCATTTATAAATATACCATTATGTTACTATACTAACTATTATATTCACAAAGTATTGTTTCAGCACAAATCTAACATAATGTATTTATTCATCAATACAATACTCAAATTGTGACTAATATATGAATTATCATCAAAATATCATATTATGTAACTCAGGGTACAATTTAGCCCTAAGTAGTTCACCCAACTTATGCTTGATTTTTTTATAATTTCATACTTATTCTATCTTAATTCATCATTTTACATGGTTGTCTTAAATTATTCCTAATTATTTCTTAAATTTCTTTAGTTAAATAATGTAATTCTTATGAAAAATTCAAGGATTAAATGAAATTAAGTGTAGGGAATGTATCCACTGACCTTTATGAAGCTTGAAAATCACCTAATATTGCTTTCTTTGGCCTTCCTCCTCTTTGTTCTTTTTTTCTTCTTTTGTACCACCTTTAGGCCAAACTTTAGGGAGGAAAAATCATGAGTTTATGTTCTAAATTTTAACACCTCATTGCTACTAAATGATCATGCTAGAGATGGTCTACAAACCTATATAAAAATCCCCAAATAAAACTAACTAAAATGCCATGCCTTACCTAATTAGACTTACTTTCTCTCATTAGGATTTTCTATTTTCCAAGCTTCTTTTTGCTCCAATCAAGTTTCTAAGATGAAGAGGATGCTTGATAGTACATTTAAGTGAAATTAAGGCTTGGGATTAGGTGGTAGGAGAGAGAATTTAAGAAAATATGGTGGAAAACTAGTAAAGAGGGCTAGTTTAGATTTTTGAGAGAAAAGGGAGCAACATGGCAGATATTTTGGCCGAATTATAGAGGTCAAAATTTCTCCATTTACTATTTCATCCAATGGATTGTTTTTAAGCCACTTTTCATGATTTTATTGGTTTTTACCTTTATTTCTACTATGCTAATGCATTTATGTAATCAAGGCTCATTTCCTAATTACCATTATTCCCTTAGATGAATTAAATATGGTTTTTAAGCCCTCTAACTAATTTAACCTCGATTTTTCACCATTTTTTAAATCGATGTTTTGCTTGTTAGAATGCTATAAAATTTTTCCATGCATGCACATACATATGCAAGAGCATGTGGTTAAAATTTTAAGTCATTTTGACATCGTTTCAGAATACTTCTAGCTCCAAAGGTAAAATCAGCCGATCTGAAATCCAAAATTTTGAAATTGTCAAAAGAATTATTTTTCACTTTCGATAGTTGATTTAGGCCATAATATGTCTATGTGATCAGACTAATTTTTGGAGATCTTTAGAATATTTTATGGCTCGATCAATCTTCTGGTTAATCAAGTTTACGGTACCGAGTAAAAACTTCTTTGTCTGTTTTAAGTGCCTAATTAAGCTCAATTTCTTCTCAAATTGTACCACCAAATTTTGTTTGACACCTATTTTAATATTCAAATGTTAGGTGAAAATTCCCGCTAGATCACTCATCCTCGAATTTCCTTGGCCTGAACACATTTAACCCTTAAACCTTTTAAATTTTTTTATCTTATTTTACTCTAATTACTCCAAAACCTATCTTGGGGTTACTCTTTATACTCTAAAACATGACATGCATGTCAGATGCAAATTTTGGGGTGTTATAAGAGAAGTTACTAATAGAAAGGGGCAATTGTTCCTACCTACAAATGAGGAAAGTAAACTTAAATGAGCCAAACAATGATGATGGATTGAAGAGGGTTCCATTGCAAAGGAAAAGGAAAAAAAGAGAGGGAGTAATAATAATTTAGCCTTATGGGTCAAAAACCAAAAAGAAAAAGGTAACCTTGCTAATATTTGGCACCCCGTTAAGGTGAAAACTGGGAAAAGGTGCCATAAGAAAAAAAAATTTGAGTGAAAATATTTAATCAAGAAAAATTGAGAGGGCTGATTGATAATAGGAGTTGGATGCACACAAAGTGTTCTCCTCTAGGATTGAATGGAATTTGTGTTTTTGTGTTACATGTCTAGTTATGATTACTATTATCACTATATGGTTCATGTAAATATGAGTGCATTCATAAGCTAGGTGTGAGCATGTGATTAACTAGATAAAAGAGCTACCCCTTAGTGCCTAGAACTTTGTTCTTAACGAAGGCCACAAATGGAGTCCAATGTAGCTTGGCAGGAGCATGGTTGCACCATTTGAACTAGATGAAGTAGGAATGCTTTTGGGTCTCCTTGGAACCACACAAGGGGAGGTAGAGTAAGTAGAACTGATAGTTGCAAATCACCTAGTAGTTGATTCCAAATTGATGCCGTTGCTTACTATCCATCAATTTTGAATGACTCATTTCTTGAAGGCATCAATCTTTTTTTCTTTAGGGATTGTGGTGCAAAGGTTTCTCTACAAAAATATGGAGACCGCCCCAGGATCTTAGTTTCAGTTGAGACCTTAAAAGTAAATAGCAATGTTATATGGTGCTGGTAGGAAAAATTAGCAGGATAAGGAATTTAATTAACATTGCATATGTGTAATAGCTAAATGCTAATACATTAGAGCCACTAATGAACTCCTTTGGCAGATTTGATCTTATCGACAATGGGAGTCCATGTAAGAAGCCAACTAGTATCAACTGACACCATTATAATGGTTTAGTGACTTATGATTAGTAAAACAAAGGCTATTAGAGATAAAAACAGTAACTGGCTCACTAAGCAAAAGTTAGGCTAAGAGACAGGGTGAAAACCTATGAACAAGTAGTCTATCTTGCAAAAATAAAATAAATAAAAAGCCATTGGAGTGGGTTGGTTCCATTCCAAGCAAAATTTAGGCAAAGCGTTGTGTGAATATCCTTAATAGGATGCATTTCCCGCTAGGAAAAGCTAGTTTGAAAATCCATAAGGGACACATTACCTTTAAATAATTACTACAAGTACCTAGAATAATAAGAAGTTGCTAATAATCAGTTGGATCATCCTGCATAAGTTTAAATGCGACTTTTGCCAGGACAAGTGGAAAAGTGGGTTAACCTACTTCAAACACCATCAGTGACAACACAAGGTTGGCGTTTTCCCACGAATTCATTCCAAGTCACAATTAGATGTCGGGTAAAATGAGTTCAACAAGGTTATATCATCATGAAGGGTTAAGTGTCAAAAAAACATGTTCAATGCATCAGGAAAAATCTCCAAGGATACGAGGTCATCTCTAGGCATCAATTATGTATCTATGGGTGGCAAAATTTCTAAATGCCTAAATGGTTATCCTTGGGTAGTTCAATGCACAATTCAGAATATGTGGCAGAGTCTTGGGGGCAAAAATGGAGTATCCTCAGTGGCTATAAAATTATTAAGCAGGGGGAATAACTTTTAGTAGAAAAACTAGAAAATAAGATTGTGAATCCCAACATAATGTAACGGCTACCAAAAATACATACTGGTTGGATCTTTCTAAAGAAATTATAAGTCAGAATTCATTAGGGATGGGCACAAGTCATTAGGTCATGGAAAAATTGGTAGATTTGTAATTTTACATCATTTTTTTGTAGCGCTCGTCAGTGGGGTTTTTACACACATTCTGTATGTTTTTTGCAACTAGAAAGTTTGGATGAGATTTGGTTTTAAAAAGGATAAGATTTTCAACAAGATTTTAGAGGGATCTCAACAAATTTCAAGGGAGAGATAGAGTTTAAAAGACTTGAAACCTATATCATCCTTATAGATACCATGACCTAAGGTAACCTAGATCAAGGTTACACGATAATGAGCAAATAGTATATTACTGACAGCAGATTTAAATCTCGAAGCTCTGATTGTGTATTTCTAACATTTTCTCAATGATATTATTATTTTCTAAGTGTTTTCAAGTGTTTTAACAAAAGTGCATGAAAAACTCTAATTTTGGCCTTTAAAGGTGACAAACGACATGAAGGATGACTATCCATAGTCTTCTCTCTCCTATTCAAGTTAGATCAAGGGTATTTTGATAATTTTGGGATTTTTACCTGAGGGACAACCGCCTCTCAATAGGGGATGCCTGTCTATGGGTCATTTTCCAAATTTCCCATGTTTTTATAATTCAAAAATGGAGATATGTTTTAAGGGATTTCTAATATGGATTTTCTGGGAAAATATTTCCAGATTTGGTAAGTTGGAGTTGGAATCTAACTCTAACTCTAACCTAGGTATAAAAGGCAAATTTTTAAGGTTTCTAAAGGAGAGGAATCACTTTTGAATGAAAAGAAAAACCTTAAAGAAGAAGAAAATCAATTTCTCTCTCTTTTTAAAAAGTTATTATTCTCTAACAATCCTTTGATCTAAACACACATGAAATTCATTGATTTTTTAGAAAACAAAGAACACAAATTGAAGTGGAGATCTAGACTACAAGAAATTCAGAGTCAGAATATCTCCTAAGGGTAATATTTTAGGCTCTCTCTCTATTTATTTTCTCTCTCTAGAATTGCCATGCATAGCTATGTTGTTGCTTGTTGAATTAATTGTGCTCAAATGTTGTACTTGAGTGATTTACATGTCTAAAGTGTGATGTGACATAAATCTGGATCAATGAGCATGTAAGGTATGATCAGAATAAAAATTCCTCTATTGTTGTATAATTTCAAGTTTTACTTGTGTTCTGTAATTTTATAATTTAATAAGATTTTAGTGTGTTTTATGCATGATTCTATGTTATAATAATGTGTTGGCATATTTTAAGACCTAATGCTCATGTATTTAAGGGCTACAAACTTTTTTTGCATGATTTTAGTGTTAAAGACTTGCATTCTATTCTGTCTAGCGAGAGATAGATGGGAAGAAGCCTCAAAGGACACCCGTTTATCATGACATCCCGTGGACTTCCTCCCATCCCATCCCTCATAAAGCTGTAAGCATTCGTCACCCTTCTAGGGGCATCCGCGGCTAAAGTTTAGGCCTTTTTGTTATGTATTTATTTATTTTATGGTATTTGCTTGATTTCTATGATGTTTGTGCATTATTTTATATGATTATTCAATTTTGTACATAATTCTCCTTTATACTATCTAATTAAATAAATGGTTTCTTCATTGTATTTTTATCATTTATTTGTAATATGCTAATTTATTTCCTTTTTGTGGTTTTTGTAAGTATGTAAATTCTTTCACCTTGGGAGGATTTTATGAGATTTTTTGCATTAGGGATTGTGCTCCTGATTGGATGATCACTTTCAGCCCATCTGGTTACCTCATTTAATAATCCCTCTCATTACTTTTTATTTATTATTTAGATTTATTATTTATCTCTTTATTTTATGTTTATTGATTTGATATTTTTGGATGTATCTTTATTTTGGGGATGTAATAGTTAGTAAAAAGGTTGTTTATACATGTTAAAAAGGAAAAGACATTTAAAAGGATTTCTAGCTAATAAATTAGGTTTTTCCTCAAAATGTGGACCAATGTCTGATTTTTCATCAAAGCTAAACAAAAGAACAAAATAAAGCCTTTTTTTTGTAAAATATGCATAAAGGAACCAATGTTCCTAATTCAAATGAATGTCCCAATTCATGTATGTATATTACTTTATTCTTATTTGTTGGATGATTTGCTTATGTAATAATTTAATTAGTTGATTTATTTATTTATTTTATTGCTTTTCGTGTTTGGTTGGGATGTTTACTTAATTCCTATGCATTGTATTGTGTAACAGAGGAGAGAGGATTAAATGTAAAACTCTATTATAAAATAACACCTAACCAAGATGCCTAATAAGGGTGATGTCCTAAACACCAATCTCTATTTGGGCGTCAAAAGCTCAAGAATCATTTCCCGACATTATGTTGGGTGGTAACTCCTTTTTTAGGCCTATTAGTAGATGTCTATATGGGTTGAATACCAATAATAAATAGGGCTTGATCCTTTTTTGTTGTGAAGTAGCCAATTTAAGCATTAAAGTGAGCCTCATCCGATCTTAAACCCTAAAACTGGACCTCCAAGAGCGAACCCAAAAATGAGCGATGGCTCCAATGTGCATCACAATGGCGACTCTACTGGGGACTTAAGAGACCTTGCTCTTAAAAGTATCTTGGTTAAGTTCTTTATAATTAGGTTTTATTTATTAATCCTATCCCCTTTCTAAATTGTATTTCTTGTATTCACCTTAAAGCCTTAAAATTAAGTTAGGTGTTCTTTTTAAACCCCAATGCTATCTTAAACCATACCCTACATTCACTCAATGTAAGGAGGTGTCAAGGAGACCCACCAGCCCAAGTCTAGTACCAAATGGTATATAAAATGGCGACCCATTGGGCATTATACTCATGATGAGCTAGACCTATTTGGAAGGACCATGCTTGGGTAGTCTTAAAGTTTCATCACTCTTGACTCAAGCCCAAGCAATGGCAATAGCAACTTCTCCTAGGTTGCATAACCATAATAATGTTTGCATGCTATACGGACCTTTATGTATTGGCCAAACTTAAATAAATTAGGAGTGTACTAGTCAAAGCCCGTGCTTTTAATTAAAGAGGTTATGCTACCAGTTTTTCACTGTGCACCATACGTATTCATTAGGTACCCTATTGACCCATGGGCTAAGCCCACATAGGAAACGGATTGTACGACCTCATGTGTGGGAGTAATAAGGTTAGAAGGCTATTGTTATGCTTTGTGTGTGGTTGTGATTGATGCTTAACGAAAACATTCATTGCATACATGCATCATGTATATACCATGCTCATCCATCATTCATTAAGCATCACTCATAACATTTGATCTTTACAACCATCATAGATCTATCTAGCTAGTCTAAAGGGTCAAATGTTCATCTTGTTTAGAGACCAACATTTGTGCTACTAGGATCTGGCTCAAGTTCAGAGTTAGGTTCAAATTTGGGTTTAAAGGTCAGTTTTAAGTTGAGTGCAAGTAGTCAAGAAATGGGCTCAGGTATGGAAGAGGAATAGTTGAATGAGATTGGGTGAGTTACTAAAGAAACTAAGAGGTTGCCCTCTTTAAGAGAAAGGCTAATTTCATCTATTGCTGGGACCTTAGTGACGGGGGATGAGTTAGATAGGAGATTGGATAGGCATCTCCAAGAGTTTGAGGAAAGGATGTTGACTTTGATTGGTGGAATGGTGGCCTTTATGACACCAAATCCTAGAACTTAACTTGTAGCTCCTGCTTGCGAGATAGTGGAGCTAACCTATGTCGGGGACACTACCACAATAGATGTTACTATACCTCAAGATCTACTAAAGAGAGAAAGGCGGCATGATCTGAAAAATTACTATATTGAGGAGGAAGATGAAGACTATATCCCCCCTGTGATGAATGTGAGGAGTAAGGATCCTAGTGCTGATAATATAGCCTTCAACAAGATGGACGAGAAAGTGGAGGCTATGTCTAGGTTGTTGTCAGCTGGTAGAGGAATGAACCTTAAGGATAGGGACTTAGATAAGGATGATCCATTACTTTAGAGGTTTAAGATGCCTGACTTACCAAGGTTTAATGGTACTTCAGATCCTTCTAACCATATGAAGCAGTATACACTGATCATGAAAGGGACCACACTGACTATAAAGAAAAAGATAGTGTTTTTGTCTGAGTTTGATAGGGCTTACAATTGATTGGTATCATGGGCTAGATAGGTGTACCAAAAAAGTTTGGAATCCATTGACTAAGCATTTCCTGAAGCAGTTTGATTGCAACACTAGAATGGAGGTTACCTTGAAAGACCTTGAGCTACTTCAGCTAAAGCATGATGAATCTTTCCATGAGTATCTCACCAGGTGGAGCAATAGGGTAATGAGATGAAAAAGAAGCCTAACACAACTAATTAAATCAGGTTATTTATTCAAAGTCCAAGCTCGTATTTGAAGGATGGCTTGAAAATGAAGGGTCCGAAGGATTGGGAGTCTTTGAAAGGCATAGCCATAGAAGCTAAGGGAGAATACCTAGCTAGAAAGGCTAGAAATAAGGGTGTTAGGAGGAATTTTGGCCATGACAAAGTAGTTGGGAACAGTAGTGGGTCGAACAGAGCTAGAAAGATGGCAAAAGTGTCTACTATAAAAGCTAGTCAGAGGTGAAACACCCTAAACTACAACTTTACTATAAATATGATGCAATCTACTAAAATCATGTTATTTTAAGTAATTTTCTCAATTAACATCTATAAGCATTCACGTCATCTTATCCATATAATCATACAACTAATATACTAATTAGGTTTCTCACATCTTTCACGCATAGCATTCAGCATTTCAGCACATTTATATAAAGTATTATAACTTCTAAATGCATGCATAAACTAGCATTCTCACTATGAGCTTATTACAACCATCACTTCCATATAACATACATATAGATATATTACAACCCTTATACATATTAAACAGGTAAGGAACTAAGCAATATTTATCAAAACTTCCTACATCAACTTCTATAGACTGGTGTTGGCCTATCCTGATGCAGAAATAGTTCCTGTGCAAAAGCCTTGACTACCAAAACCTACACGGATCAAAATAACCCGTGCTAAGCTATACAGCTTAGTGGGAATTCTAAACATGAAAGACAACCACTCACAGTGGTCGTCAAAAAATAGGATATACAAAACAATATAATATTAAAAATATTTACATGTCAGAAAAAGGTAAAATATAAAATATAATATCTTGCATAACAAGATAACCCTTCACAATTAATTCAGTATACTTGAATACATACAATTCATAATGAGATATGTATATAATGTAAACAGATACCAATACATGCTTAAGAACCCATTGTTATACATGATAAATCATATATCAGATGCATAGTTTATTCTGTGATTGACTGTGAAACATTATTGCTTTACTTTAGCCTGCTTAGGTTCTAAGAGTGGATAATGGGATCGGTGGATACCCGAGGGTATCAAAACTATGGACCCAATCAGGGCCAACTATACGGTGGACCGGTCAAGGACCCAAAAGGTCAAGCAACAACCCAGATGAGTTGTGTAAGATCCAGCAGGATCAACTATACTGTGGACCTAAAAAGGTCGACTGTGGCAGCTGCAATATCCCTATAGGCGCCTATCTATCCACAATTGAACTATAACTACAGGCAAATTCTATTTAATCTTTCTTTCATATATCATGCTTGCACTTATAGTGTTCATTTTGCACATGTATACTCATATGATAGCTACATTGTTACTATGACATAACTGCATATGTAAGTTCATTTTATGATACAATTACTTTTTATATACCATCATTAGATATCTCATATTAGCATAATCATGATATGTTAATCAAGTAATGCATCATACCTATTAAAGTGCTCATTATTAATAATTTATAATATAGCATATCGTATATATATATATATATATGATCATGTATACAAATACATAATCCCTAGTGAATAGGAATATATAACATCATTATAATATACTTCATTATGTTATCATTCAGGCATGACACATAAACATAGTCATATATAGTATTTCTTGTTTCACAGTGTAAGTGCATGTTCAAATATAATTCACTCTATCATTAGAGTATGCATATGTAAGATTAATTGCATAAAACAATCATGTACACAATTTCATCACAAGTCCTTACCCAAGTACACGTGTGAATGTATATGTATACATATAATCTTGCATTAATAGTCATATTACATGCCCTATCCAATTCATTTTGTAATCACATAAACACATATTTAGCTCAATTAATTGAAAACCATAAAATAAAGTACATTAAAACTCTGCACAGGGCAGCATTCTGGACTCAACTTGTGAGCCACAAATGAATTTGATAATGTCATTTTTAGGCTATATGATCTTCTAAAATATTATTCCCCTATGTGTCTAGTTTCCATATCATCAACATTCACCCTAATATCTTACCTATAGCTCAAGATATATGAAAAATACTATAGGCTGTTCATGGAACCAAAACAGTATTAGCTGTCACTTATAAAAATTCATAGCATAAAATCAAGAGGGATTTAGACCAAATTTCTTCATAAAAAACGTACTCCTAGGTATCTAGTTTACCCATAATTTTACAGAATAAGATTTTGACTTCTCTACTAATACTTATGCCCAAAATACCAACATCTGTACCTTAACAGTCCAAACAGATTCAACGAATTTCATGCTAATTATTTGAAATACTTAGAAATAAAATTAGGCATTAATTCCTTCATATAAAATGTGTATTTATGAGTCTATTTTTCATAGGAATTAATTTCATGTCATTCTGATCATTGTACATACAGATATCTCAATTTTTCCTCAACCTGGTCCAGAATCCGAATTTAAAAGTTCTCCTAAATTCAATAAATCATAAAAAATATCTAGAGGCAGAATTGAAGGTAGGTTCCTTCTTCAATTTTGTAGGAAAATGTCTTATATAACTACAGAAATTTGATTTGTTACAATTAGAGGTCTCTATTACAATTTACACTAAATTTTCAGTCAATAGGTCATAATTTTCATCTCATCTCTTCATGCACATTTCATACATTGAACTCTCTTTTAATTACTACAAATTCAATTTAATCACAACAAGTTCCAGCAACCATATTCACATGCAACAACCAAATTCACATGCATTAAGGTAGGCCTAATCCCATACCTTAGCCGACCCCTATCACACCCAAGCTTTCAATCCCTTGCAATGTCTTTCCCTTTATCCTTTCTATCTCCTCCTTCTTTAACTACAACACAATTCATTCCCCATTATTCCATCATTTCCAGCACTTGTTCATCATTTACCACAACCAAGATGAGAAAAAGAAGAAGAAGATGATGAAATTCAATAGAAACCACTTACCTTAGAGTTAAGCACTTAAATGCCTTAATTAACAATCAAGATTTGTTACTTAACTTGCTTGAAGATTCAAAGACTTGAAAGAAAATGCAAGGAAGTAAATTTCTGGTTTTTCTCCTCTCTCAATGCCGACCACACCTTCACCCTCTCTCACTTTTCTCTTTCCATCCACTAAGATTAATCTATTTATAATGCTATGGTAAATGTCCCCTTTAATCCTTTAAGATTTTGCATGTCTCATTAATAACATCTAATTCTTTGCATGTCACAAATTATACCCCACCATTTAATTAATTCTTAATTTAACCTCATCATTTAATCTCTTTATTACATTAGCCTCTCCATTGTTCTCAAATTCTCAATTGACCCCATTAAAATGTCATAATTACTAATTTACCCCAAATCAATAATTATACTCCAATTAAACCCTCAATTAAAAATTAAATCACACTAATCAATTTATTTCCCATGCCATTAAAATAAATAAGACATAATTTATCCCTTAATCACCATTAATATGAATTTCTCATTAAATTCTTAATCTTAATCAAATAAAAACTCCTCTCAAAACATAAAATTCATTTAGGGTCAAGTAAGGGTCTGACAAGAGGCATTATTCTAACTTGGATAAGTAACTATCCTAGGTGTTGGATTACTTGAGTAAAGAAGGGAAACTTCAACCACTACCTTTAAGGCTTGCAAAGAGTTAAGTGTTGCCTCACCATAGGGAGAATCAATACTGTGCATAATATCAGCATACCAGGCACCTGATTGACTACTATCATACCCTGAGGAATAAAATTCAAGATATGATAGATAGCAAACAGATTTCAAATCTTGAAAAGAGAGACAAGAAGAAGAAAGGACATTACAATGTTGTGCCACCTCAATTGGTTATGATTGGGTTTAGCTGAATGGTACATCATGAGAGACTTGCATGGGAATGAGTACATGGTCGTTACTTGTTCCACCCCTAAAGTAACAGAGCCAAGTGAAGGAAATTGGTTAGTTTTAATGATTTATTATTTGGATACCCCCACAAAAAGTAAGGATGAAGGGGCTATGGTGCCCATTGAAATCTAGAGTGCAGCTAGTGAAAGCGAAGAAGAGGTAGGAGAAGAGAAGAAAGTGAAGGCGTTCACGAGGAGTGGGAGAATGGCCTCAGAGATTGAGAAGTAACCAGCCCCTACTACAGTGCCAACAGAGAAGGAAGTCAATGAAGACTAGATAATTAAGCAGTTAAAGGAAACAAATGCACAGATTTCGATTTGGGATTAGCTAAAATAGTCTCCCTCACACATGCAGAACCTAGTTGAAGCCCTGAGTGAATGTATTATTGCCACCACTATCTCACCATATGAGTTGTTGGATTTGGTTAAAGAAAGGACAAGAGAGAATGTTGTATATTCTAATGCTGACCTACCTATTAAAAGGAGGAACCACAATTTCCCTTTATACATCAAGGCCTAGGTGAATGGCAAGCACACTATTTGTGTGATGGTAAACAATGGTTCTTCCACTAATGTTTATCCCTTAGTGGCAATTCAAGCTTTTGGGATAAATGAAAATATGTTGAATAAATCTGACTTGACCATTTCTACCTATGCAATTCTAAAAGACAAGCTGCTAGGACCTTTAAAGCTTTAGTAAAGACAGAGCCTATTGAGACCGAAGTCGAGTTTATGGTGCTACCTATTCTAGCTAACTTCTATGTGCTATTAGGGAGACCATGGTTTTACAAGTTGGGTGAGGTGCCTTTCATACTGCATTAGATGATTAAGATCCCTCACAATGGTTAGGTGGTCATTATTAAGGGCACAAGGGAAAATCAGGTGTCTGTGCTTGAGATAGCCAAGTAGCTTTTTAGTGGGTTATATGTGTCTGCCATCAGTGATGAAGAAGGTGAGAGTAGTTATGTTGATTGTCCTTAAGTGGTTAATATGATGAAGAAGATGAATTTTTTGCTAGGTGCTGGCTTAGGCAAGAACTCCTAAGGGCCTTAAACTGTTATAGCTATTGAGGGTCAAAAGGATAAAAAGGGGTTAGGCTTTAATGTTCCCAATCAGATGGGTAAACAAAAAAAAGCAGCGAAAGGGATCCCTTACATTTCCTAGAGCTTTGTGCCAGCTTCGGGTATTTGCTTTTATTATGAAGAGAGCAAACCTCAACTGATTTGAACTGTTTAATGATATCTTCGACTTAGAGCAATGCCAGGATTTGAACTATTTAATGATATCTTCGACTTGGAGCAATGGATTATCATGCCAGTTGAGAGTTTTTAGGATGAAGAGATTCTTTTGCACCATTCAGCTTGGGACAAGGAAATGCCTGAGGAGGTTTTGACAGAAAAGCTGCCTGCTATTTAATTGAAAGGTAAAAGGAAGGTTGAGGTTGAAGATCCACTAGAGGCTAGGGCTAAAGGACATTTGATGCTGCCAAGAATGAAGAAGATGCTTTTATTGATATTGCTTATATTCATGAACTTTTTACGAGAACATTGATTGATCTTTTGATTATATTAATAAGATGAACAATTTTACTTACTTTAATGATGTTTATTCTAATTTCAATATGCATATTATGATCATGAACCATTCATATTTGATATTAACTCAACAAACACATGTTTATTTAATCTCGAAACTAAAGATAGTCCGAAAGAAATTTTATTAGCATTGGATATAATTCCTGAAAAGAGAGAAAACTTCGAGAGAATATTAAAAAAATATGAAAAAGTCTATGCCTGGACCTATAAAGACATACCGAGAATAGATTGGAAAATTGTTGAACATGCCATCCCAACATATCTAGGGCATAAACCAATCAAGCAAAAGCTAAGGAGTCTTAGACCAGAATGGGCTGAAAAGGTTAAAAAAGAAGTTAGGAAACATATAGAGGCTAAGTTCCTAGTGGAAGTTCAATACCCCACATGGCTAGCAAATATGGCTCTTATAGCAAAGAAGGATAGAAGAGTTAGAGTCTATAAATTATAGGGATTTAAACAAAGCTTGCCCTAAGGATGATTTTCCTCTGCCTTATATAGATGTTCTGGTTGATAGAACAGCCACCTGTGCCATGTACAATTTTGTGGATGGGTATGCAGGGTATAATTAAATTCTAAAAAAGATAGTGGATCAACTTAAGGTGGCTTTTCATAATTGAATGGGGCACATATGCCTACTGGGTTATGCCTTTTGGGCTTAAAAATATAGGTGCTACCTATCAGAGGATTGCAACTAGGGTACTGGATGACTTAATTCATAAGGAAGTGCAGGTATATGTGGATGACTTAATAATCAAGTCTGTCACCCAAGAAGATCATTTTGAGGCACTAGAGAAGTTCTTCGAGAGGATTGACAAGTACAATCTTCGCCTTAACCTAAAGAAGTGCATCTTTGGGTCACCTTAGGTAAGCTTTTAGGGCATATAGTGAGCCAAAAAGGTATAAAAGTAGATCCTAACAAAGTGAGAGCTATTAGGGAGATGCCAATACCCTAGAAGGAAAAAGAGGTTAAAAGATTCTTGGGAAGAATTCAATACATAAGCTGGTTTATAGCCAAGTTGACTTCAATTTGTGAGCAAATATTCAAATTACTCAAAAAAGATCAACTAGTGGTCTGGAATGATGATTGTCAAAAGGCATTTGATACCATTAGGAAATATTTGTTGCATTCATCGGTATTGAGACCACCTCAGGTAGGTAAGCGTTTGATTTTGTATCTAGCTATAGAGGATAGTTCAATAGGGGCAATGATGGCTTAAGAGGATAATTTCATAATTGAATATGTAGTATACTACCTCAGCAAGAAGTTTCTCCCTTATGAAGCAAAGAATATAAAAGTGGAGAAGATTCATCTAGCAGTCATATAGGCATCGAAGAAACTGAGACACTATTTCCATTCTCATAGGATACAAACAGTGGCTAAAGAGAACCTTGTTAGGTATTTGTAAGAAACACCTTTACTCTTAGGGAAAATGGAAAATAGTTAATTCTCCTACAAGAGTTCAATATAGAATACATCACTAGGAAAACCATTAAAGGGAGAGCAACAGTGGAGTTCCTAGGTGATCATCCTTTAAAAGGAGAAGAGGTAACTTATGAATTTCCTAATGAGCACATTGCAGCTATAACAGTGTAGGTTTGGCAAATGTACTTTGATAGGGCTATAAATAATAAAGGAGCTGGAGTAAGAGTAATCTTAGTTACCCCAAAAGGAGAGAAATTGTCACTAGCCAAGAAGCTAAGGTATAAGGCAATGAAAAATGAAGTAGAATATTAAGCCTGTATATTTAGGTTGGAAGCCTTGTTTGCAGTGGGGGAAAAATCCATAGAAGTGTTTGAAGACTCATCTTTGGTAATTTATCAGGTGAGGGGTGAATGGTTGGTAAAGGAAGAACAATTATTGCCCTATCTCAAGTGTCTAAAAGCTTTGAGTAGCTAATTCAAGCATTGTACTTTTAGTTATATGCCTAGAGAAGAGGACAAACTAGCAAATGCTTTGTCTCCTTGGTATGGATGTGGGATAATCTGAAAGGGGTGAGTATGAAGCCCCGTGCTGATTTTGAGTTCTAGCAAGCCATTCTTTGAAGATGAGCAAATTATAGATGTCAAGATTGAAATGGAAAATCTTTGTACTATAACGTTCAAAACTATTTTAAAAGGTCAGTATTCCCTGAAGAAGCTACTAAAAAGGATCAAAGGATGTTTCATAAGCTATCAACCTAATTCATTACTGTAGGAGGCGTACTCTACAAGAGACAACCTGATGGGATTCAGTTAAAGTGTCTGGATGAAAAGGATGTAAGGAAGATCATAAAAGAAGTGCATACAGGAATGTGTGGAGCCTATATGAATGGTTTAGCCTTAGTTAAGAAGATTATGTGTCAAGGATTCTTTTGGCTCACAATGGACACTTATTGTTCTAAGTATGTTAAAGAGTGCCAACTATGCCAACAATACGTAGACCTGAGGCATTTATTGATTTTTGAGTGATGCAACCTCATATCACCATGGCCATTCATGGTATGGGGCATAGACATCATGGGCATAATCCACCCGACGACTTCAAATCAGTATGGGTTTATTATATTGGTCATTGACTACTTCACCAAGTGGGTAGAAGCATAATCCTTCAAAAAGATAAATGCGAGGGACATGGCTAAGTTCGTTGGAAGGAACTTGATATACAGATATGTCTTTTCACACCATATAGTGTTTGATAATGGGTTATAGTTCTCCGATGAAACCAAGCAAATGCTCATTAAATATGGAGTTTAACACCATAAGTCCTCTCCCTATAGACCTTAAGCAAATAGAGCAGTGGAGAGGCTAATAAGAATGTCAAAAGGATTCTGGACAAGATGGTTTGGACTTATAAAGACTTAGCCGATAAGCTACCCTTTGCATTATAGGGTTATAGGACCACAACCAGAACTTCAACAGGGGCTACTCCAATCTCCTTGGTCTACAAGACAGAAGCGGTACTACCAATGAAAATTGAGCATCAATCTTTGAGGGTGGTTTTGGAATCTGAGATCTTGAAAGCAAAATGGGCTAGATAGAGACTATCACAGCTCAACCTACTAAAGAGGGATAGGATGAGGGCATATTATCACAATTAGGTCTATTAGAAGAGGCCATCCTATTCATTTAGGGAGAAAGTTAAGAAGCATCCTTTGATAAAGGGAGATTTAGTGTTCAAACAGATGAGTCTAGGAATCCCAAACATCCGAGGCAAGTTTAGGCCTACATGAGAGGGACCTTTCGTATTTAAAAAGGTGTTATCTAATGGAGCTACAATTTTATCAGACAGTGATGGCAATGAGTTCAGGAGCTGGTGAACATAGACAGATAAAAAAGGTTCCATGGCTAAGGATAAAAAGGAGAAAAAAAAGAGAATAAATGCCCTGCAGGTCAAAAATTGAAAAAATGTAGGCCTTACTAAAATTGGGTGTCTCGTCAGGGTGAAAATAAAAAAAAGGCATACTGGGCAAAAATTAGAGATTGAGAGAAAATAATAAATCAAGAAAACCCGATAGGGCTGATTGATGACATGAGTTATAATGCTTTTAAAGTTTCATTTCAAGATGAAATAATATGCGTTATTAGGGTAATATCAAATGCTGATCATGTGTATTGAAATTAGAGAGATATGTGATGCATGTATTCATAATGTCATCAATGTAACTAAAATCAGCATATCCTTTTCACGTGTTCAAATTTAAAGAGTTCAATGAGAGAAAAAATATAATTTGTAATAGTGTCTGATCTAGTCTATCTGTATCACATCTCTCTCTCTCTCTCCATCCAGGTGCCTAAGATATGGCAGCCTATTGTCAACTACTGGTTTGGTGACCTAGTGCTTGTAGGAGGCAAAATTGGTGAAGTCATAAGCGTCGATCTTAGGAATATAGGTCCTCATAAGAAGTCAAGCCTAGATCCTCTGATAGCACTCTGACAGATGTATATTTACTAGAAATTCCTTAAATGGAACATTGTTTCAAGGGGGTAGATACACCCAAAAAAGGGCCCCTACCAACATAATTAGAAAGTTAGGTATGTCTATAGATGACACCAGCCAAGTGCAACTCAAATAACCTGATTTTGCATGCATCAGGTGCTAATTAGACATACTCAAACAACCTGATTCTACATGCCCTAGGTTCTAATCAAATCCAATCAAGTCATCTCGATTCTGCATGCCCTAGGTGCTAATCAGATGCACTCAAATAACCTAATTCATCATATCCCAAGTGCTAATAAGATTTAGTCAACCTTTCCCGGCTCTATATGCCCTAGGTACTAATCAAATAGTTAATCTAGGGTTAATACATCGATAAACTAATGTAAACCACCCAAACAAGGGATAGCGCATTGACAAGCTGACAATAACTACCAAATCAAGAGACTACTACCTTAGAAGGTATGTGTTTTAATCAACCAAGAGATTCGATGCCTCAAGTATACGTCTTTTTCCTTTTACTATGAATTTTGGCTCACTTTAGCATAAGTGTAAAGCCCCTAACATGACCCAAATCTAATTTGCATATTTGAATGGGATTTTTATTTGATTAAGATTAAATTAAATGAGGATTTTGTATAAGTATGGGTCAAGAGGGGGTAAATTATCATGTTATTATGTTATTTGCATGAAAATAAAATTTTAAAGTATGGTTTAATGTTAATGAAGGGTGCAATTGAAGTAAAAAAAGTATTAATTTAGGGTAAATGTATTGTTTTGGAAACTCAAGGGTCAAATGTGGATAGAAATTTATGTTTAAAGGTCAATTTGAGAGAAGGAATAAATTGATAGGTTAATGTTTGAAAGGAATTAAATGGAGAGGTTAAAGTTTGACATGCAAAGATTAGCTAGGTTATTTTATGGCATGCAAAAGGTTAAAGGACTAAAAAGGGAATTATCACTTGCTATTATAAAAAGCCAACTTTGAAGAGAGTGAAGAAAGAGGGGGACGACATTCCTTCAAGAAAATGCAGAAACGTTTTTCTTTCTCTCTCTTTTATGATTCAAAGTTGATTTCTTAAGTAATCTTGAAGAGGAAATTGTGCATGTTGGTTAATCAAGAGTTTAAGGCATTAAATTAAGGTAATTAATCTATTAATGAGCCTTCAGCATCTTCTTCTTCTTCTTCTTCTTTTCATTTTTATTGAGGAGAACATTAACTATGTGCTGGAACTTGAATGTCGATGATTTTGTGAAGGAGAAGAGGAAGGAAGGAAGAGCAAAGGAAAGGGTATTGTTAGAGGTTAAAGACATTGGGTTTTTCAGCCAAGGTATGGGAATTTAGGTTGTTCATATTGCATGTGGAATTGATTACTGGAATTGGGTATGATTTATAGAATTTAAAGTTATGTTTTGCTGGATTTTAACGATGTGAGGTTGAAGAACAGATTATGTCCTTGTAGAGTCGTGAATATCTTCATGAGTCGTGAACTATTGTCCGACTCGTGAAGCTCTTCACGAGTCATGCATCTTCTTCCTCTAGGAATGTTGGGTTCACTCATGAAGTGTAGCTTTTCTTCTCCACTCATGAACCTCTTCACGAGATGTGAGTATTGGCCTTGTTAGCTTCACTCGTGAATCTCTTCACGAGTCGAACATTTCGTCACGACTGAATGACCTGTATGGATTGTTTTGCTTATAAGTTGAGCTATAGAGTAGCAAATTGAATGATTATTTTTGCATTGGAAATTAGACTTCTATACCTATATTTCATGTGAAGAAACCTAGACTTAAATCTGACTTTAATTACATGGAATTTAGGATTGAATACGGACTAGTTCCTTAGACTGCACACAGAAACAGAATTTACAGTAATGGGCATATCTTTTTGTAGAGATGTTGAAATGTTACAAAAGGAAATTCTAGAAAAATTAGAGACATGAAAGTCTAACTTTGATGAAGAAATGTTTGTTTAAATCCTTTTAAATTTTACATTTTAAATTGTTCTAAATAACAATCCACACGATTTGGTTTTAAAATAGCCTATAGTATTTTTCAAATAACTCAAGCTATAGGTCAGATATGGAGATGAATTTTGATGCTCTGGAAACTAGACACATAGTGGGATAAAATTTTGGAAGATCATATTGACTAAAAATTACTTTTTCCTTTCCAAATGTGGCTCACAAGTTGAGTCCGGAATGCTGCCCTATACAGATTGTTGCTGCACTTGACTTTATGATTACTAATTAAATTGAGACAAATAGTTGTTTTTATGATAGTAAAATAAATTGGACAGGGCATGTAATATGACTATCAATGAAAGATTTATATGCATACATGTACATTCGTTGTGTATATGAATAAAGATTAGTGATGAAATATCTAACCTATACATGTAATTATACTTTTACATGATTGTCATATGCTTAATTGATGTGTACATATGTAATCCTATGGCATGAAAGTGTACATGATCTGAATGATGATAAATGCATATATATATTGGTAAACATGCTTATAGGAATAAGCCTACTATATGCAAATGTACCTACAGGTATGTACATTTACGATTATGTATATGAGTGTATGACCATGTAATTGCCCTATGAGATAGAAGATGTTGTAGCATGACTATGAACATGTGAGATGGTTAATGAGAACATGATCAAGTATATGATATGATGATTATATTTCATGCCTATATGTCATGATGCAAACTTATAGTCACACGAAATGGATGAGCTAATTGTGTAACTTGGCTTATGAAATGTGCATATATCTGTTTATGCACCAGAGAACTTATAGTTTTAAAAGACTCTATATATGTACAAATAGTATACTATGAATACAGTCTTAATATGTGAATTGAACACGAAATATAGTTTTGCCTGCGATAGAGTTTTAGATGTGGATAGATAGGCACCTATAGGGAAATTGCAGCTGCCATAGTTTGGCCTAATTGGGTCCATAGTATGTATGATCCCATTTGGATCATGAACAACCCCATTTGGGTTGATAGGCAACCCCGTTTGGGTCTGCTTGACCGGTCCACAGTATATTTTGGCCCCGTTTGGGTCTATAGATCCGATATCTTCGAATATCCTTCATTTTGATACCGATGTGTATCCATAGTTCCCGTTATCCACTGATAAAGCTAAGGCAGGCTAAACATTATTCATAGTAATGATCAAAATTAAACGTTTAAAGTTATTTGATTAAAGATTGATATTGTGGATTATATTGTTGGTTTGCCCACAGGAATTATGTTTCATTTGAATATGTTCACATGGGAAATTGCTGTCTATATGAATTATGAATATGAGAATATTTGTTACTCTTTTGGGTACAATGTTTCGGTACATGAGAATATGTTTTATGCTTTAAAGTATTTGTTATTAATGACATGATACATTGTACATGTTATTTATAATACATGTTGTATGTATATTTTGATGACTATTATGAGTGGTCATCCATCTATAGATTTTCCCCACTAAGCTTTATAGCTTAGCACGGGTTATTTATCCATGTAGGTACTGTTAATAAGACTTTTGCTCAGGGACGATCTCTGCATTAGGAAGGGCCAACTACCGACTATTAATCTTGATGTAGGATGTCTTGTATTAGTATTATCATATATTTTGCTTTATGGCCAGTTATGTTATAAAAGGTATATAACCTATGAGAAGTGTTGTAACTCATAAGTAGTAAAGCTACGAAGAGTATGTGTGCATATGATATACATAAAGTAATATTCATATAGTATAGTATGCATGATACTAAGTATGAAATGCAATATAGGAATAGACTTGTAGCACATACATAAGTATATGAAACCATATGACATGATTAAGGGTAAAATGATAGTTAAAAAAATATATAGTATAAGCATGATTAATAAGTAATTAAATTATTAGATAAATAGGGTTTTGCATAGAGGGTGCTACAATAAATGCACTAGCTCCCCCAAAATTGGGGGCAGCTATAGACACTATGACCCGAGCAGCCTATATCAGGGTTACCCAATAATGAGGAAATAATATATTACTAACAGTAAGTTTGAATCTCCAAGCTTCGATTGTGAATTTCTCACATTTTTCTTAAATATTTTATGATTTTCCAAGTGTTTTAACAAAAGTGCATGAAAAATCCTAATTTTGGCCTATAGAGTTACAAACGATCATCTGTCATATAAAGGACGATCGTCCCTGGCCTTCTCTCTCTTGTCCAAGTTAGATCAAGAGTATTTTAGTAATTTTGGGATATTTTCCTAAAGGATGGTCGCCTCTCAATAGGGGACACTCGTCTATAGGTCTCTTTCCAGGTTTGCCACATTTTTAGAATTCAAAAAAAGAGATATGTTTTAAGGGATTTCTAATTTGAATTTTCTTGGAAAATATCTTTAGATTTGGAAAGTTGGAGTTGGAATCCAACTCCAACTCTAACCTAGGTATGAAAGGAAAATTTCTAGGATTTACATAGGAGAGGAATCACTTTTGAATGCAGAGAAAAACCTTAGAAAAGAAGAAAATCAATTTCTCTCACTCTTTAAGAAGTTATTGTTCTCTAATAATCCTTTGATCTAAACACACATGAAATTCATTGATTTTCTAGAAAAAAAGAGCACAAATTGGGGTAGAGATCTAGACTACAAGAAATTTAGAGTCAGAATATCTCCTGAGGGTAAAGTTCTAGGCTTTCTCTTTATTTATTTTCTCTTTCTTTAGAATTACCATTCATAGCTATTTTATTGCTTATTGAAATAATTATGTTTAAATGTTGTACTTGAGTGATTTGCATGTCTAAAGTATGATGTGACATAAATCTGGATCAATGAGCATGTAAGGTACGATTAGAATAAAAATTCCTCCATTGTTGTATATTTTCAAGTTTTACTTATGTTATATAATTTTATAATTTAATAAGTTTTTAGTGCATCTTGTGTATGATTCAGCGTTATAAAAATGTTTTGGCATGTTTTAGGACCTAATGCTTATGTATTTAGGGGTTAGAAACCACTTTTGCATGTTTTGGTGTTAAAGACCTACATTCTATTATGTCCAACGAGTGATAGACGGGAAAAGGCCTCGATGGATGCGCGTCTATCAAAGAGACGGGACATCGCGAGGACTTCATCTTTTCCTATCCCTCATGAAGTTATGGGCGTCCGTCACCCTTCCAAGGGTGTTCGTGGCTAATTTTTTGGCATTTTTGTTATGTATTTTATGGTATTTACATGATTTGCTTGATTTCTATAATGTTTGTGCATTATTCTATATGATTATTCAATTTTGAACATAATTCTCCTTTATATAGTTCTAATTAAATAAATGGTTTTCTTTATTGTATTTTTATAATTTATTTGTAATATGCTAATTTAGTTGCTTTTTGTGAGTATGTAAACTCTTTCACCTTGGGAGGATTTTATGACCTTTTTTACATTGGGGATCATGCTTCCGGTTGGATGATCACTTAGTTAGAGAGTATGCCCTAGAGCCCATGTAAAAGGGATGAATTTCATATGTATGAATTTATATTTTTAATTAAAGGCATTATTCATTTATTAATGCTATGTTTAAATACATGAGTTTGCAAATCTTAAATTAATAAATGAAGTCATTGATATTATAAACACAGTGCAAAGGCAATCATGAAAGTGTTCATGATATGAGGTGTCTATTGCATGCAAATGTGTTAATATCTAAATATCCCTAGTCATAGAATTAAAAAGATAGGACATAGTTAATTCAGACAGACTAGTACATGTTATGCTTCTTGAATGGTTCAAGCAGTGGCTCTCATAACTGTGATTATGAAAGATAATTAAAGCTAACGTGTGGATGCTTGTTAGAAGAACAAGTTCATTGGAGACCTGCAAAGAGAATCCTCACATGGATATTAAATCTATGTCAGTGAGGAATCTCTTCATAGAGGTTGTGCAAGTATCCATAGACTTGAGATCACCAAAGTTATCTTAAGTAGCAAGTGGCATATTTTGACTCCATAACCGATTACTTCCAATTGGGAGTGAACATAGTTAGGAGATTGGGTATATCATGACCTACTTGAAGATAGTTGAGTGATTGATAAAGGATTCACCATCCCAGATTTAATAAGGTAAGTTATCTCACATGATTCTATAATTGCCTTGTTCAAAGAATCTCTGGCCAGAGTAATATACCAAGATGAATAGAGATCTATGAAGGGAATTTTGGGAAGAATGGTTAAATTAATAGAACATACATAATTAGATTTATATGAGTTGACAGAAATCCATACTCAAAATCTAATTGAGATAAGAGTGGTGGAAGGAGTAATTGCACGGTAACTATTCTATAGAAGGGTATAGTCAAAACACTTGACTTTCCTGACATTTAGGTAGTCATGGTGTCTAGCTAGAGGCTGCTCATAATTTGTATAATAATGTATCATAAATATCAATAGGGATTGATAAAATGATTTAAAGGAGTTTAAATCATGTGAGTTTTGAATAGAACTCACAATTACATATTATATTGCCAACATGGACAGGAACCCAATAGGTCACACACATATAGACAAAATGATAAAATGGTAAAATGATAAGGATAATAATATTTGATATTATTATGGGGATAGAGAAGTGAATAAGAGAATAATTAATTAAAGAGTTTAATTAATTATGATCAAGTAAAATTGTTCGCAGAACTTTTTTGAAATATTCTATAAAAATGGACCTAATTGAAATAATGTATTTTATAATTAATTATTATTGAACTATAAGTGTTATAGGGTTGATATAATAATTAATAGATCCATTGGAGGAATTAAAGAGGCCCAAAGAAGTGAAGTTGGCGCAAAAACCCTCAAGAGGAAGGGTTACACGCCAACTACAAACAGAAGGCCTTAGAGGTCTAATTCTTGGACCAAAACAAATTAAATATATTTCATAAGTTTTATGGAGCCTACATATTTAATTTGGTTGGATTTGGAATTCATTTGGGTTATTAAATCTAAGTATATGCACAAAGGGCCTAGTTTGTGGGTTTTGTGCATAGTCTTTTGTGAAAGAGCTTAAATTGGATTTAATTGAGCCCAAATAAATTATTAATAATTCCAGAAGCCCAATAAATATTTCTCAAAAAATTTTAAAGAGCCTAATCCTATTATGAAGTTGGATTTTTAACCTAACTATAAAAATCAAGGTGATAGGGCATTAGGGCTAAGTGTGAACAATGAAGAGAAAAGTTTATCTCTCACTCAAAAAGCCCTAGCCGCCACCTTCCCTAGCTAGCATATAGGGTTTTCGGCCAGCCCTTGTTTCTCCCAATTATTGGTTCATTCTATCGTTCTCTTGTGTGGATTACTCATTGGAGGTGTTCGATTTTGGACACTGTGGTTTGCGACAACCCGGTGAGAAGGAAAATCAACTATTCAACAAAAATCAAAGGTGATTTTTCTTATTCTCATTAATATGTATATTGTAAATTCATGGCAAGATCAGATTTATTGGTTAAAAATTTTAAATTTCATTTATGTATGAGATGCATGTAACCGATAATTCCCAACATGGTATCAGAGCCTTAGTTTTGCCATGAATCTTCAATTCTATATTTTTCTGCGGAATAAGTTTTATTTTTGAGTTATTTATTTCATGAACTTTAAAATATCAGTTTTTATTGTTCATGAATGAGAAATATTGATTTCTGGATATATATGATCAAATATATATAACGAAAAATAAAAATGATTCTTTTGAGAAATGAATCATGGTTTTGGTGTGAATGGCTTTTATTTTTCAATGATGTTTAGGGGTTGTTCCAAATTAAAATTTTATTGATCCACTCTAAGATCATTCTGATGATAATTTATGTATTTAATATGTGATATTAAGCCATAGAATCAAACAAAATTAAAATCGAACAAGTTTTGCATGAAAACTAGTTTAGTCCAAAAGTTCGAAAAATTGGTATTCTTCATGTGTTCTTGGTGTGTTCATGTTTAGAATGATTTTTAATCTTCAAAATCTGATATATGCAATATATCAATTTGTTTTTAATTAATTGGATTAATTAAAATTGGCCTTGAATTAATTGGATTAATTTTAATTCATTAAAACCACTTAATAGGCTTAATTATGTTTATGGACTTGGTTTAAATTAGTGAATGACTTGGTGGACCCAAGGAGCTGATTTAAATCAAATATAATAAACTATAATTAAGTTTATTAATGGGTTTTAAGGACTGGAGTGGGCTTGGCTCATTCCAAAAGGCCTAAATGGTCCAAAAGACACAAAACTAGTTTGTGTGTGAACACATTTAGGGTTTAGTTTGGTGGGTTTAGGCCTACCCTTTATCTAAAGCCCAAAATTGATTCTTTTAATTATTTAATATGATTAATTAATTAAATAATCAATTAATAATTAATTAATAATCAATTGGATTGATTATTAAGGCAAGAACACATGCATGCAAAAGGGTTTCCTAAAATGGAAGTTTCCAAAATGAAAAAGTTTCTTAATTTGATCATATTATTAAAATAACTCAAAAGCGAGTTTCAAGAGTTGAAACAAAGTTAGTAATCCATTACCTTATGCAATAGAAAGACATATAAGGGTGTATGATTGGCATGATGGATAGTTATGGACAAGGCCCAATGTGATTGAGTATTATGCATGTTTTGGCCCAATGAGGACTTTCATATCCCGGCCACTTGTTTTTGGTTTGTATTTATTTTTCAAATTGTAATATATAATTAGATTACTTAGATTAGAATTAGAGATAGAGATCACTATCAAGAAGCAAGATGGGCCGGATGGAGATCTAACAAGATTGAAGATAATGTAATTATTTTTACTTGTTTGAATCATGCATACTGCCTAGGTGTGACCTTTTGATTTCCCTTTTGGCTCGGGGAAATCAATGTAGTAAAGTCCATAACTATACCATATTTGTATGCTTATATTTATGTGATAGATATACGATGCATACCAATGTATGCCAACCATGTATGATGAGACTTAATTAACTAAAACCCTCAAACAAATACTAATGTATATAAGCCTTCCATTAATTTGAGGAGAACTAGAGTTCTTTATAGTGTGGGTTGTTGACCACAGTCAAGCTCATATTATATCGAATATGTTCAAATCTAATTAAATTGGTCATCTTAGCTAGCCCATTAGCTTGTTGACCATAGTCAAGGCTAATGGTTCTAGAGGCAAGATTATGGAATGCATATATAATATGCATGCATCAAGAGTTGATAACATAATGATCCAATAGTTGTGTAGAGACACAATTGGTATAGAGATACCTACCTTTCAAGGGTATGGAGTTTGGCTTGTTGACCACATTCAAGGTCAAATTACATATCAAGGATTGGATATTGGCCCGTAAGGAAAACCTTCGGGTTTTCTTGGATTATATAGTGAGGGCTGTTAATTCGCAATAAAATAGTGGGAGTAAATGGATTAATTAAAGACCTAATTAATGCATACATATATATAAGCATACTCTCATATGTTTTCTTTTTCACATCTAGGTCATCATCATGACACATCAAACATTAATATACGATCAATCTTGGATAATAAGCTGGTTGGCAGCAACTATTCTGACTGGATCAGGCAAGTGAGAATTGTTCTTAGAGCTGAAAAGATCCATTATGTCTTGGATAAAGATCCACCACCACTTCCATCAGATGATGCCATTGATGAGGTCAAAGGCACTTATCGTAAATACATGGAGGATAGTGAAGCAGCAGCATGTCTAATGCTGGGTGCTATGTCCTCGGAGCTTCAGAAGCAATATGAGATGATGGATTCTAGAACAATCATTTTGCATCTAGAGGAGCATTATTCTTCTCAGGCTAGAACTGAGCAATATGAGATTGCTCGAGCTCTATTTAGTTGCAAAATGGTGGAAGGAACTTCGGCTGCTACTCATGCATTAAAGATGTATAGGTATATTGAGCATTTGAGTAGACTTGGCTATGTAATGGATAATGATCTATACATAGATTTAATCTTGTACTCGTTGGCTCCAAGTTATGCACCTTTCGTGCTTAACTTCAACATGAACAAGATCCAAGTAACCATTCCTGAATTAATCAACATGCTCAAGACAGCTGATGGATCCTTTAAGAAGGATCTAAAAAGTGTCATGGTTGTCACTTCTACTAAAGGAAAGAAGAAAAAAA
The DNA here is from genome assembly GCA_037975025.1 of Excoecaria agallocha. Taxonomy (NCBI): domain Eukaryota; kingdom Viridiplantae; phylum Streptophyta; class Magnoliopsida; order Malpighiales; family Euphorbiaceae; genus Excoecaria; species Excoecaria agallocha. The sequence continues at coordinate 227,896 of CM075816.1, forward strand.
AGAAGACGATAACCAAGGCGTAGCTAAATAATGGTGGGATCTCCAAGAAGAAGGTTGCCAAGAAAGAGAATCCCAAAGAAAATTGCTTCCATTGTGGAAAGGATGGTCATTGGAAGTGTAACTACAAGGCCTATTTAGATTTTCTCAAGGAGAAGAAGCAAGCTGATGATTCTACTTCAGGTATTCATATGATTGAAATTAATACTTATTATATTGCTTCAAAACAATCTTGGGTATTAGATACCGGATGTGGTATCACTTGTGTAATGATCTACAGGGGCTTAGAAGCTTTAGAAAAGTTGGAAAGGCATAAATATGTTTGTAGTCAGCTACTGGACAAAACATCTCTACAACGGTTGTGGGTACTTACCATTTACCACTTCCAAGTGGATTAGTACTAGAATTAAATAATTGTTATTATGTTCTAGCTTTATCCAAGAGTATTATTTCTTTCAGTTGTTTATTGAACGATTATGACATTTCTTTAAAGGACAAGTACTGTTACATTTTTAAGAACAATATGTTTTATACAAATGCTATCATTGAGAATGGTATATTTGTTCTTGATTTAATTAAAGAAGTGCATAATGTGAATACCAAGAGAATAAAATATGATAATCTAAATACCTCTTATTTATGGCATTGTCATTTAGGCCATATAAATGAGAACCGCATAACCAAATTACACAAGTTAGGTGATTTGGGATCATTTAATTATGAATCATTTGATACATGCAAATCTTGTTTATTGGGAAAAATGACAAAAGCTCCCTTTATTGGTAAAGGAGAATGAGCTAAAATGGTTTTGGACTTAATACATTCAGATGTATGTGGTCCAATGACTACACATGCCAAAGGAGGTTACTCCTACTTCATTACTTTCGTAGATGATTATTCCAGGTTTGGATACATCTATCTAATGAAATATGAATCAGAAGCATTTGAAAAGTTCAAAGAATTCAGAAATGAAGTAGAGAAACAACTTGGCAAGAGTATTAAAACACTTAGATCAGTTCGAGGTGGAGAGTACTTATGCCAAGAATTTCAAGATTATCTTAGATATAATGGGATTTTATCTCAATGGACTCCACCATATACACCACAAAACAATGGTGTATCTGAAAGGAGAAATCGAACACTATTTGATATGGTTTGATCAATGATGAGCCGAGCAGACTTGCCTAAGTCCTTTTGGGGATATACACTAGAAATTGTTGTTTATGTGTTAAACAGAGTTCCTAGTAAATCGGTTGATGTTACTCCATATGATATATGGAATAACAAGAAACCCATGCTTTCTCATATGAAAGTATGGGGTTGTTCTGCTTATGTGAAGAGGACAATGTCAGACAAACTAGATGTTAATTCTGACAAATGTTTATTTGTTCGATATCCAAAAGAAACCTTTGGATGTTATTTCTATCATCCCTTAGAACAAAAGGTGTTTGTTTCAAGGCATGCTATTTTCTTCGAAAGAGAATTTCTCCTACGAGAGGACAGTGGGAGTAAAATTGAACTTGGTGAAGTTCAAGACCCACAAATAGAAGTAGATCAAACGATTGAAGCCGAGACTGAATTTCATAATGATGAGATTATAGTTGAACCTGATTATAAACAAAATCCTAGAAGATCTACTAGGATGTGTTCTATCCCTTTGAGATATGGATTTCACATTGATTTGGATAGAGCCATAACTGTAGTAGAGGACAATGAGCCTAAAAGCTTTCAAGAAGTTTTGAACAGTTCAGAATGTGATTTATGGCTTAAGGCTATACAGTCTGAAATAGACTCAATGTATGAGAGCAAAGTATGGACTTTAACTCAACCACCTGAAGGGATAAAATCCAAAGGGTGCAAATGGATCTTTAAAAATAAGATCGACATGGAAGGAAATATAGTTACCTATAAAGCTCTCTTAGTAGCAAAGTGCTATCGTCAAAAAGAAGGTATTGACTATGCCGAAACCTTTTCTCCTGTAGAGATGCTTAAGTTTATAAGAATACTTTTAGCCATTGCAGTTCATTATGATTATGAGATTTGGCAAATGGATGTGAAGACAACTTTCGTAAATGGAAATCTGACTGAGGATGTGTATATGACACAACCGGAAGGGTTCACATTAGGAAATGGCAAAAAGGTATGCAAGCTTCAAAGATCCATTTATGGATTGAAGCAAGCCTCTAGGAGCTGGAACATACGATTCAATGAGACAATCAAAGAGTTTTGTTTCTCACAGAATGAAGATGAACCTTGTGTGTATAAAACGGTCAGTGGGAGTGTAATTGTCTTGTTATATATGTGGATGACATATAGATCATGGAAAATGATATTTCTCTTCTCTAATCTGTTAAAATATTGTTATCCAAGCAATTCTCCATGAAAGACCTTGGAGAAGCATCCTATATTATGGGAATAAGGATCTATAGAGATAGATCCAATAGGTTGGTAGGTCATTCTCAAAGTACATGTATAGATAAGGTATTAAAGAGGTTTAATATGGATCTCTCTAAGAAAGGGTTTATGTTAGAGAGTATGCCCTAGAGCCCATGTAATAGGGATGTTTTTCATATGTATAAAATTTATATTCTTAATAAAAGGCATCATTCATTTATTAATGCTATGTTTAAATACATGAGTTTGTAAATCTTAAATTAATAAATAAAGTCCTAGATATTATAAACACAGTGCAAAGGCAATCATGAAGGTGTTCATGATGTGAGATGTCTATTGCATGCAAATATGTTAATATCTAAATATCCCTAGTCATAGAATTAACTAGATAGGACATTGTTAATTTGGACAGACTAGCACATGTTATGCTTCTTGAATGGTTCAAGCAGTGGTTCTCATAACTGTGATTATGAAAGATAATCAAAGCTAACATGTGGATGCTTGTTAGAAGAACAAGTTCATTGGAGACCTGCAAAGAGAATCCTCACATGGATATTAAATCTATGTCAGTAAGGAATCTCTTCATAGTGGTTGTGCAAGTATCCTTAGACTTGAGATCACCAAAGTTGTCTAAAGTAGCAAGTGGTATACTTTGACTCCATAACTGATTACTTCCAACTGTGAGTGAACATAGTTAGGAGATTGGTATATCATGACCTACTTGAAGATAGTTGAGTGATTGACAAAGGATTCACCATCTCAGATTTAATAAGGGAAGTTATCTCGCATGATTCTATAATTACCTTGTTCAGAGAATCTCTGGCCAGAGTAAAATGCCAAGATGGATAGAGATCCATGGAGGGCATTTTGGGAACAATTGTTAAATTAATAGAACATACATAATTAGATTTATATGAGTTGACAGAAATCCATACTCAGAATCTAATTGAGATAAGAGTGGTGAAAGGAGTAATTGCACGGTAACTGTTTTTATGGAAAGGTATAGTCAAACCACATGACTTTCCTGACATTTGGGTAGTCATGATGCCTAGATAGAGGCCAATCATGACTTGTATAAAGATGTATCATAATATCAATAGGGATTGATAAAATGATTTAAAGGAGTTTAAATCATGTGAGTTTTGAATAAAACTCACAATTACATATTATACTGCTAACATGGACAGGAACCCAATAGGTACACACATATAGAGAAAAAGGATAAAATGGTAAAATAACAAGGATAATAATATTTGAAATTATTATGAGGGTATAGAAGTGAATAAGATAATAATTAATTAAAGAGTTTAATTAATTATGATCAAGTAAAATTATCCACGGAACTTTTGAGAAATGTTATGTAAGTTGGACCTAATTGAAATAATGTATTTCATGATTAATTGTTGTTGTCTTATAAGTGTTATAGGACTACTATAAGTGTTATAGTACTAATATATTAATTAATAATTTCATTGGAGGAGTTATAAAGGGGCCAGAGGAATGAAGCTAGTGTGGAAGCCCTTCTATAGAGGGCCACACGCCAACTCCATACAGAAGGCCTTAGAGGTCTTTTTCTTGCACCAAATTAATTTATATATGTTACATAAGTGTTATGGAACTCACATATTTAATTTGGTTGGATTTGGAATCCATTTGGGTATTTAAATCCAATTAGTTGCACAAATGGCCTAGTTTGTGGGTTTTATGCATAGTCTTTTATGAAAAGGTTTAAATTGGATTTAATTAAGCCCAAATGATTATAATTAATTCCAGAGGCCCAATTAATAATTCTCCAAAAATTTTAAAGAGTCCAATATCATTAAGGAGTTGGAATTTTAACCTAACTATAAAAGGCCAACTAATAAGGAATTAGGGTTAAGTGATTAAACAAAAAGGAAAGACCTTTTCTCTTATCCTCTCTCTCTCTTTTGCGCCACCTCCAAGCTAGCTTCTTGGAATTTCGGCCAGCCCTAGTTTGATACCAATTTTTTGGTTCAATTTATCCTTCTCTAGTGTTGATTACTCATTGGAGGTGTTCGATTTTGGACACTGTGGTTTGCGACAACCCGGTGCGAAGTAAAATCAACTGTTCAACAAAAATCAAAGGTGATTTTTCTTATTCTCATATAGTTATATTGTGTATTCATGGCAAGATCAGATCTAATGGTTAAAAAATTTTAAAATTTCGCTCATGTATGCGATGCATGTAACCGTTAAACTCCAACATGGTATCAGAGCCACGGTTTTGCCATGGATATACAATTCTATATTTTTCTACGGAATAAGTTTTGTTTTATTTTGAGTTATCTATTTCATGAACTTTAAAATATCAGATTTAATTGTTCATGAATGAGAAATATTGATTTATGGATGTGATTGTGATCAAATAAATTTGTTGGAAACAAAAAATGAAACTTTTGAAGAATTGTGCCTAGGGTTTTGCGTGAAACCCATTAGGGTTTTGCATGAAACCCATGGAATTTTAAGGGGCTGTTCTAATTTGATTTCTTATGGGTCCATTAAAACATCATTTAGATGATATTTTATGTGTTTAATATGTGATATTAAGCCGTAAGATCGAATGAAATTAAAATCGAACAAGTTTTGCATGAAAACTAGTTTAGTCGAAAAGTTTGATAAATTGGTGTTCTTCATATGTTCTTGATGTGTTCTTGGTTATAAGGATTTTTAATATTCTAAATCTGATATATATGATATATTAAAGTGTTTTTAATTAATTGGATTAATTAAAATGGGCCTTAAATTAATTTGATTAATTTTAATTCATTAAAACCACTTAATGGGCTTAATTATGTTTACGGACTTGGTTTAAATTAGTGAATGACTTGGTGGGCCCAAGAAGCTGATTTTGATTAAACATTATCAACATTAATTAAGTTCATTAATGGGTTTTAAGGGTTGGAGTGGGCTTGGCTCATTCCAAAAGGCCCAAATGGTCCAAAAGACATAAAACTAGTTTGTGTGTGAACACATTTAGGGTTTTCTTTTGTGGGTTTCGACCTACACTTGTTTTAAGCCCAAAATTGATTCTTTTAATTATTTAATATGATTAATTAATTAAATAATCAATTTATAATTAATTAATAATCAATTGGATTGATTATTAAGGCAAGAACACATGCATGCAAAAAGGTTTCCTAATATGAAAGTTTTCAAAATGGAAAAAGTTTCCTAATTTGATCACATCATCAAAATAACTCAAAATATTGTTTCAAAGGTTGAAACAAAGTTAGTAATCCATTTCTTTATGCATTAGAAAGGCATATAAGGGTCTATGATTGGCATGATGGATAGTTATGGACAAAGCCCAATGTGATTGAGTATTATGCATGTTTTGGTCCAATGAGCACTTTCATGTCTTGGCCACTTGTTTTTAGTTTGTATTTCATTTCAAATTATAATATGTAATTAGATTACTCAGAATTAGAAATAGAGACAGAGACCACTATCAAGGAGTAAGATGGGCCGGATAGAGATCCAACAAGCTTGAAGATAATGTAATTATTTTCTTGTTTGAATCATGCATACTACCTGGGTTTTACCTTTTTATTTCCCTCTTGGCTCGGGGAAATCAATGTAGTGAAGTCCATAACTATACCATATTTATATGCTTATATTTATGTGATAGATATAGGATGCATACCAATGTATGCCAACCATGTATGATGAGACTTAATTAACTAAAACCCTCAAACAAATACTAAGGTATATAAGCCTTCCAATAATTTGAGGAGAACCAGAGTTCTTTATAGTGTGAGTTGTTGACCACAGTCAAGCTCACATTATATCGAATATGTTCAAATCTAATTAAATGGGTCATTTTAGCTAGCCCATTAGCTTGTTGACCACAGTCAAGGCTAATGGTTCTAGAGGCAAGATTAGGGAATGCATATACAATATGCCTGCATCAAGAGTTGATAACCTAATGATCCAATAGTTGTGTAGAGACACAATTGGTATATAGATACCTACCTTTTAAGGGTATGGAATTTGGCTTGTTGACCACAGTCAAGGTCAAATTACATATCAAGGATTTGATATTGGCCCACTAAGAAAACCATCGGGTTTTTTCGGATTAAATAGTGAGGGCTATTAATTCGCAATAAAATAGTAGGAGTAAATGGATTAATTAAAGACCTTATTAATGCATACATATATATGAACATACTCTCATATCTTTTCTTTTTCACATCTAGTTCATCATCATGAGCACATCAAACATTAATATACGATCAATTTTGGATAACAAGCTGGTTGGCAGCAACTATTCTGACTGGATCAGGTAAGTGAGAATTATTCTCAGAGCTGAAAAGATCCACTATGTCTTGGATAAAGATCCACCACCACTTCCATCAGATAATGTTGTTGATGAGATTAAAGGCAATTATCAAAAATACATGGAGGATAGTGAAGCAGCAGCATGTCTGATGCTGGGTGCTATATCCTCGGAGCTTCAAAAGCAACATGAGATGATGGATGCTAGAACCATCGTTTTGCATCTAGAGGAGCTATATTCTTCTCAAGCTAGAACTGAGCAATATAAGATTGCTCGAGCTTTATTTAACTGCAAAATGATGGAAGGTACTTTAGCTGCTACTCAAGCATTGAAGATGTATGGGTATATTGAGCATTTGAGTAGACTTGGCTATGTTATGGATAATGATCTATACATATATTTAATCTTGTACTTGTTGGCTCCAAGTTATGCACCTTTCGTGCTTAACTTCAACATGAACAAGATCCAAGTATCCATTCCTGAATTAATCAATATGCTCAAGACAGCTGATGGATCATTTAAGAAGGATCCAAAAAGTGTCATGGTTGTCACTTCTACTAAAGGCAAGAAGCAGAAGAAGAAGAAGATAACCAATGCATAGCCAAAGAATGGTGGGATCTCCAAGAAGAAGGTTGCCAAGAAAGAGAATCCCAAAGGAACTTGCTTTCATTGTGGAAAGGATGGTCATTGGAAGCGTAACTACAAGGCCTATCTAGATTCTCTCAAGGAGAAGAAGCAAGCTGATGCTTCTACTTCAGGTATTCATATGATTGAAATTAATACTTATTCTATTGCTTCAAAACAATCTTGGGTATTAGATACCGGATGTTGATCTCACTTATGTAATGATCTACAGGGGCTTAGAAGCTTTAGAAGAGTTGGAAAGGCAAAGATATGTTTGTAGTCAGCTACTGGACAAAATATCTTTACAACAGTTGTGGGGACTTACTATTTGCCTCTTCCTAGTGGATTAGTACTGGAATTAAATAATTGTTATTATGTTCCAACTTTGTCCAAAAGTATTATTTCTTTCAGTTGTTTGATGAACGATTATGATATTTCTTTAAAGGACAAATGTTGTTACATTTTTAAGAACATTATGTTTCATGCAAAAGCTATCATTGAGAATGGTATATTTGTTCTTGATTTAATTAAAGAAGTACATAATGTGGATACCAAAAGAATAAAACATGATAATCTAAATACCTCATACTTATGGCATTGTCGTTTAGGCCATATAAATGAAAAATGCATGACCAAATTGCACAAGTCAGGTGATTTGGGATCATTTGATTATGAATCATTTGATACATGCGAATCTTGTTTATTGGGAAAAATGACAAAAGCTCCCTTTATTGGTAAAGGAGAATGAGCTAAAATGGTTTTGGACTTAATACATTCAGATGTATGATGTCCAATGACTACACATGCCAGAGGAGGTTACTCCTACTTCATTACTTTCATAGATGATTATTCTAGGTTTGGATATATCTATCTAATGAAATATAAATCAGAAGCATTTGAAAAGTTCAAAGAATTCAGAAATGAAGTAGAGAAACAACTTGGCAAAAGTATTACAACACTTAGATCAGATCGAGGTGGAGAATACTTAAGCCAAGAGTTTCAGGATTATCTTAGAGATAATGGGATTTTATCTCAATGGACTCCACCATATATACCACAACACAATGGTGTATCCAAAAGGAGAAATCGAACACTATTAGATATGGTTCGATCAATGATGAGCCAAGCGGACTTGCCTAAGTCCTTTTGGAGATATGCACTAGAAACTGCTGTTTTTATGTTAAATCGAGTTCCTAGTAAATAGGTTGATGTTACTCCATATGAGATGTGGAATAACAAGAAACCCACTCTTTCTCATATGAAAGTATGGGGTTGTCCTACTTATGTGAAGAGGACAATCTCAGACAAACCGGATGTTAAGTCTGACAAATATTTATTTGTGGGATATCCAAAAGAAACATTTGGATATTATTTCTATCATCCTTTAGAACAAAAGGTGTTTTTTTCAAGGCATGCTGTCTTATTGGAAAGAGAATTTCTCTTACGAGAGGACAGTGGGAGTAAAATTGAACTTGGTGAAGTTCAAGACCCACAAATAGAAGATGATCAACCGATTGAACCTGAAACTGAATTTCATAATGATGAGATTGCAGTTGAACCTGATTATACATAAAATCCTAGAAGATCTACTAGGATGCATTATATCCCTGTGAGATATGGATTTCACATTGATTCGGATAGAGGCATAACTGTAGTAGAGGACAATGAGCCTACAAGCTATCAAGAAGTTTTGAACGGTTCAGAACGTGATTTATGGCTTAAGGCTATGCAGTCTGAAATAGACTCCATGTATGAGAACAAAGTATGGACTTTAACTCAATCACCTGAAGGGATAAAACCCATAGGGTGCAAATGGGTCTTCAAAAAGAAGAACGACATGAAAGGTAATATAGTTACCTATAAAGCTAGCTTAGTAGCAAAAGGTTATCGTCAAAAAGAAGGTATTGACTATGACGAAACATTTTCTCCTGTAGCGATGCTTAAGTCTATAAGAATACTTTTAGCCATTGCAGCTCATTATGATTATGAGATTTGGCAAATGGATGTGAAGACAGCTTTCCTTAATGGAAATCTTACTGAGGATGTGTATATGACACAACCAGAAGGGTTCACATCAGGAAATGGCAAAAAGGTATGCAAGCTTCAAAGATCCATTTATGGATTGAAACAAGCCTCTAGGAGCTGGAACATTCGATTCAATGAGACAATCAAAGAGTTAGGTTTCTCACAGAATGAAGATGAACCTTGTGTGTATAAAAGGGTCAGTGGGAGTGCAATTGTCTTCCTAGTTCTATATGTAGATGACATATTGATCATGGGAAATGACATTTCTCTTCTCCAATCTTTTAAAATATGGTTATCCAAGCAATTCTCCATAAAAGACCTTAGAGAAGCATCCTATATTCTGGGAATAAGGATCTATAGAGATAGATCCAATAGGTTGCTAGGTCTTTCTCAGAGTACATATATAAATAAAGTATTGAAGAGGTTCAATATGGATCTCTCTAAGAAAGGGTTTATACCCATGGTTCATGGGAAACACCTTTTTAAGTCTATGTGTCCGCAGACACTAGAGGATAGAGAGAGCATGAATAGAATACCATATGCATCTGCAATTGGTTCTATCATGTATGCTATGTTATGTACACGTCCAGATGTAGCATTTGCTTTGAGTGTCACAAGTAGATTCCAATCCAATTTTGGAGAGGAACACTGGGTAGCTGTTAAGAATATCCTTAAGTACTTGAGAAGGACTAAAGATATATTCTTGGTATATGGAGAGGGCAATTTGGAAGTAAATGGGTATACAGATGCCAACTTCCAATTTGACAAAGATGATTGTAAATCACAGTCTGGTTATGTGTTCATAATGAGAGGAGGAGCAGTTAGTTGGAAAAGTTCCAAATAAGAAATAACTGCTGATTTCACGATGGAAGCTAAGTACATTGCTGCTTCAGAAGCATCCAAAGAAGCAGTGTGGATCAAAAATTTCATAACTGAACTAGGAGTGGTGCCTAGCATTGTTGATCACATTTCCTTTATATTGTGACAACAATGGAGCCATTGTGCAAGCAAAGGAACCACGGTCTCATCAGCGATCCAAGCATATTCTTAGACACTACCATCTCATAAGGGAAATAGTAGCTAGAAATGATGTGAAAATAAAAAGGGTTCCCACAGATGACAATGTGGTGGATCCCCTCACTAAAGCACTTTTCCAGATTAAGCATGATCACCATATAAATAGCATGGGTCTGAAACATATGAGTGATTGGCTCTAGTGCAAGTGGGAGATTGTTAGAGAGTATACCCTAAAGCCCATGTAATAGGGATGTTTTTCATATGTATAAAATTTATATTCTTAATAAAAGGCATCATTTATTTATTAATGCTATGTTTAAATACATGAGTTTCTAAATCTTAAATTAATAAACGAAGTCCTAGATATTATAAACATAGTACAAAGGCAATCATGAAGGTGTTCATGATGTGAGATGTCTATTGCATGCAAATGTGTTAATATCTAAATATCCCTAGTCATAGAATTAACAAGATAGGACATTGTTAATTCGGACAGACTAGCACATGTTATGCTTCTTGAATGGTTCAAGTAGTGGTTCTCATAACTGTGATTATGGAAGATAATCAAAGCTGACATATGGATGCTTGTTAGAAGAAAAAGTTCATTGGAGACCTGTAAAGAGAATCCTCACATGGATATTAAATCTATGTCAGTGAGGAATCTCTTCATAGCAGTTGTACAAGTATCCTTAGACTTGAGATCAGAAATCCATGACATAAATCTATACTCAGAATCTAATTGAGATAAGAGTGGTGAAAGGAGTAATTACACGGTAACTGTTTCTATGGAAGGGATAGTCAAACCACATGACTTTCCTGATATTTGGGTAGTCATGATGCCTAGCTAGAGGCCAATCATGACTTGTATAATGACGTATCAAAATATCAATAGGGATTGATAAAATGATTTAAAGGAGTTTAAATCATGTGAGTTTTGAATATAACTCACAATTACATATTATACTGCCAACATAAACAGGAACCTAATAGGTCACACACATATAGAGAAAAAGGATAAAATGGTAAAATGACAAGGATAATAATATTTGATATTATTATGAGGGTGGAGAAGTGAATAAGATAATAATTAATTAAAGAGTTTAATTAATTATGATCAAGTAAAATTGTCCTCGGAACTTTTGAGAAATGTTCTGTAAGTTGGACCTAATTGAAAGAATGTATTTCATGATTAATTATTATTGTCTTATAAGTGTTATAGGACCACTATAAGTGTTATAGGACTAATATATTAATTAATAAGTCCATTGGAGGAGTTATAAAGGGGCCAGAGGAATGGAGCTGGTGTGGAAGCCCTTCTATAGAGGGCCACACGCCAACTCCATAAAGAAGGCCTTAGAGGTCTTTTTCTTACACAAAATTAATTTATATATGTTACATAAGTGTTATGGAACTCACATATTTAATTTGGTTGGATTTGGAATCCATTTGGGTATTTAAATCCAATTAGTTGCACAAAGGGCCTAGTTTGTGGGTTTTGTGCATAGTCTTTTATGAAAAGGTTTAAATTGGATTTAATTAAGCCCAAATGATTATAATTAATTCCAGAGGCCCAATTAATAATTCTCCAGCAATTTTAAAGAGCCCAATCTCATTAAGGAGTTGGAATTTTAACCTAACTATAAAAGGCCAACTAAGGAGGAATTAGGGTTAAGTGATTAAACAAAAAGGAAAGACCTTTTCTCTTATCCTCTCTCTCTCTTTTGTGCCACCTCAAAGCTAGCTTCTTGTAATTTTGTCCAGCCCTAGTTTGATACCAATTTTTTGGTTCAATTTATCCTTCTCTAGTGTGGGTTACTCATTGGAGGTGTTCGATTTTGGACACTGTGATTTACAACAAGTCGGTGCGAAGTAAAATCAACTGTTCAACAAAAGTCAAAGGTGATTTTTCTTATTCTCATATAGTTATATTGTGTATTCATGGCAAGATCAGATCTAATGATTAAAAAATTTTAAAATTCCGCTTATGTATGCGATGCATGTGACCATTAAACTCCTACAATTTATACCTATAGTGCATGGGAAACACCTTTCTATGTCTATGCATCCGCATACACTAAAGGATAGAGAGAGCATGAATATAATACCATATGCATCGGCAATTGGTTCTATCATATATGCTATGTTATGTACACGTCCAGATGTAGCATTTGCTTTGAGTGTCACAAGCAGATTCCAATCCAATTTTAGAGAGGAACACTGGGCAGCTATCAAGAATATCCTTAAGTACTTGAGAAGGACTAAGGATATATTCTTGGTATATGGAGAGGTCAATTTGGAAGTAAACGGGTATACAGATGCCAGCTTCCAATCTGACAAAGATGATTGTAAATCACAGTTTGGTTATGTGTTCATAATGGGAGGAGGAGCAGTTAGTTGGAAGAGTTTCGAACAAGAAACAACTGCTGATTCCACGACAAAAGCTGAGTACATTGCTACTTCGAAAGCAGCCAAAGAAGTAGTCTGGATCAAAAAGTTTATCTGAACTAGGAGTGGAGCCTAGCATTGTTGATCCTATTCCTTTATATTGTGACAACAATAGAGCCATTGCACAAGCAAAGGAATCATAGTCTCATCAAAGATCCAAGCATGTTCTCAGACGCTACCATCTCATAAGGGAAATAGTAGCTAGAAATGATGTGAAAATAGAAAGGGTCCCTACAGATGATAATGTGGCAATCCCCTTACTAAAGCACTTTCCCAGATAAAGCACGATCACCATATAAATTGCATAGGTCTGAGACATATGAGTGATTAGCTCAAGTGCAAGTCGAAGATTGTTAGAGAGTATGCCTTAGAGCCCATGTAAAAGGGATGAATTTCATATGTATGAATTTATATTCTTAATAAAAGACATTACTCATTTATTAATTCTATGTTTAAATACATGAGTTTGTAAATCTTAAATTAATAAATGAAGTCTTGATATTATAAACACAGTGCAAAGGCAATCATGAAAGTGTTCATGATATGAGGTGTTTATTACATGCAAATGTGTTAATATCTAAATATCCCTAGTCATAGAATTAACAAGATAGGACATTGTTAATTCGGACATACTAGCACATGTTATGCTTCTTGAAAGGTTCAAACAGTGGTTCTCATAACTATGATTATAGAAGATAATCAAAGCTAACATGTGGATGCTTGTTAGAAGAACAAGTTCATTGGAGATTTGCAAAGAGAATCCTCACATGGATATTAAATCTATGTCAATAAGGAATCTCTTCATAGAGGTTGTGCAAGTATCCTTAGACTTGAGATCACCAAAGTTATCTTAAGTAGCAAGTGGTATATTTTGACTCCATAACTGATTACTTCCAGCTGGGAGTGAACATAGTTAGGAGATTGGGTATATCATGACTTACTTGAAGATAGTTGAGTGATTGACAAAGGATTCACCATCCCATATTTAATAAGGGAAGTTATCTCGTATAATTCTATAATTGCCTTATTCATAGAATCTCTGGCCAGAGTAATATGCCAATATGGTTAGAGATCCATGAAGGGTATTTTGGGAACAATGGTTAAATTTATAAAACATACATAATTAGATTTATATGAGTTGACAGAAATCCATACTCAGAATCTAATTGAGATAAGAGTGGTGGAAGGAGTAATTGCATGGTAACTGTTCTATGGAAGGGTATAGTCAAACCACTTGACTTTCCTGACAATTGGGTAGTCATGATTTCTAGATAGAGGTCGCTCATGATTTGTATAATAATGTATTATAAATATCAATAGGGATTGATAAAATGATTTAAAGGAGTTTAAATCATGTGAGTTTGAATAGAACTCACAATTACACATTATGCTACCAACATGGACAGAAATCCAATAGGTCATACACATATAGAGAAAATGATAAAATGGTAAAATGACAAGGATAATAATATTTGATATTATTATAGGGATATAAAAGTGAATAAGAGAATAATTAATTAAATAGTTTAATTAATTATGATCAAGTAAAATTATTCGCAGAACTTTTTTAAAATGTTATGTAAAAATGGACCTAATTGAAATAATGTATTTCATAATTAATTATTATTGAACTATAAGTGTTATATAGCTGATATAATAATTAATAGATCCATTGGAGGAATTAAAGAGGCCCAAAAAAGTTAAGTTGGTGCAGAAACCCTTTAAAGGAATGGTTACACGCCAACTACAAACAAAAGGCCTTAGAGGCCTAATTCTTGGACCAAAATAAATTAAATATATTTCATAAGTGTTATGGAGCCTACATATTTAATTTGGTTGGATTTGGAATTCATTTGGGTAATTAAATCCAAGTATATGCACAAAGGGCCTAGTTTGTGGGTTTTATGCATAGTCTTTTGTGAAAAGGGCTTAAACTGGATTTAATTGAGCCCAAATAAATTATTAATAATTCTAGAAGGCCAATTAATATTTTCCAGCAATTTTAAAGAGTCCAATCCTATTATGAAGTTGGATTTTTAACCTAACTATAAAAATCCAGATGATAGGGTATTAGGGCTAAGTGTGAACAATTAAGAGAAAAGTTTTTCTCTCACTCAAAAATCCCTAGCCACCACCTTCCCTAGCTAGCATCTAGGGTTTTTGGCCAGCCCTTATTTCTCCCAATTGTTGGTTCATTCTATCCTTCTCTTGTGTAGATTACTCATTGGAGGTGTTCGATTTTGGACACTATGGTTTGCAACAACCCGATGAGAAGGAAAATCAACTGTTCAACAAAAATCAAAGGTGATTTTTCTTATTCTCATTAATATGTATATTGTAAATTCATGGCAAGATCAGATTTATTGTTTAAAAATTTTAAATTTTTCTTATGTATGAGATACATGTAACCAATAATTCCCAACACACTCTCAGCCCATCCAGTTACCTCATTTAATCATCCCTCTTATTACTTTTTATTTATTATTTATCTCTTTATTTTATGTTTATTTATTTGATATTTTTAAATGTATCTTTAATATGGAGATGTAATAGTTAGTAAAAAAATTTTGTGTGCACGTTAAAAAGGAAAAGAAATTTAAAATGATTTTTGTCTAATAAATTGGGGTTTTCCTCAAAACATGGACAATGTCCAATTTTTCATCCAAAGCTAAACAAAAGAACCAATGTTCCTAATTCAAACAGATGTCCCAATTCATACATGCATATTACTTTATTCTTATTTGTTGGACGATTTGCTTATGTAATAATTTAAGTAGTTGATTTATTTATTTGTTTATCACTTTCCATGTTTGCTTAGGATGTTTACTTAATTCTTATGCCTTGTATTGTGTGAGAGAAGAGAGAGGATTAAACATAAAACTCAATTCTAAAATAACACCTAACCAAGATGCCTAATAAGAGTGATGTCCTGAACACCAATCTCTATTTGGGCATCAAAAGGTTAAAAATCATTTCCCGACATTCTGTTAAGTGGCAAATTTATGAAACCTACCTCTTTTAAGCCCATTAGTAGATGCCTTCATGGGTTGACTACCAATAATAATTAGGGCTTGATCCTTTTTTATTGTGAACTAGCCAATTTATGAGTTAAAGTGAGCCTCGTCTAGTCTCGAACCCTAAAAATAGGCCTCTAAGAGTGAACCCGAAAATGATTGATGGCTCTGGCACTCATCGCACTCCTATAAAAAGGAAAACCCTAGGGTTTATGGGCTCTCAATCATATTTGTCATAGAAGCAGCCATTAATTTTTCTTTAGGATAAAAAAGCTAAATTTTATTTCTTAAGAAGAGGAAAAAGAGGCTCTCTAGCAGTTTTCACAAAAAACTATTTTCATTCTTTTACAATCATAAAAATCAATTGAAGAGGAACTCATAGCGTCATTTCCTAGCATTATAGAAATCTAACTGAGGCTAATATTCTAGGCTCCTTTGATTTTGAATCAACATAAATTGAATGTTCTATAAACTTTTTAGATTCATGATGTGAAGATGTATATTTTATGTGATCTTAAAATTTTATGTCATATTGCCACAATAAAATGTACATTCTAATTTTATTATGCCATGTTTGCCTAAAAGAATGATAAAAGTCATGTAAAAGGTCATGTTTGTAACTTTTCCTCCATTAATGCATGTTTGTATTTTCTTAATAAAATTTTGGATTTTATGTTGATTTGTCGATTTGTTGTGAATTAAATGAGTGTTTAGCCTCTAGGAATAATTATTACATGTTTATAAGGTGTCTCAATGTATGTTTAGTGAATAGTATGCCTTTAATTGTGTGATTTTAACATTTTGGTTGAGGGACTGTATTCTAGGCATGAGTGATGGGAAGAAGGCTCGATAGACATCCATCTCTCTTAGTGAGTGACAGGACATCATACGGCTTATTTCTTCCTATCTCTCAATGCATAGGTGGCCATCTCTCCTTGTTTTGATTGTTTCTATGCCCTTATTTAAATTTTAATGATGTTTTATGTTTATTTTCTTGCCCAAAGATTGTTTTCAGGACATATTTAAATTCTGTGTACTTTATTTTGTTTCTATCATCTATATGTTTCCATTTTGTTTATTTAATTCTATTCTAGCATGTGCACTTTTATTCAATTTAATATTTATCTTTGTTTATTACATTGCTAATCATTTACTTTTCTTTGGTTTTCTTTTGAGCAAAATAACTTAATATGCATTGAACTATTTTAGAGACTCGAGGTTGGAAGACTATGGCGTATATGCCATTGAAATAATTAATTATGTACTTTATTTGGTTTTTTCCTTTCTTTTGATTTTTGCCTTGATATCTTTTCCTTTGGATTTGTAATAATAAAATATTGTTCCTACACATTAATGTAAAAATTCATTCAAATGATTTTTACAAATAAAATGTTAATTTTCTTAAACTAATGTCCAGTTTTCCTCCCAAAATTGATGAATAAAAAGAAGAGTTCTATTTTTATCAAAATAAAATCACTCATCCTTTTATTTTCTGAAAAGTTACTCAAAGACTCTTTATTCTTTTTTTTATAAATACTCATAAAGGAACCAATGTTCCCACTTTAATGAATGCTCCATTTTATTTATGGTTATTTTCTTGCCTTTTAGACAATTTTATCTACTTAATTTATAACTTTCTTTATATGCTTGTTGTGAATTTATTTAATTATCTTTGTAAATTATGTGAGAAGGGAGATAGAAAATTAATGCTCAAAACTCAATTATAAAATATAAACCAAGGTATACGTAAGAGTGAAGTTTTGAACCATCTCTAGTTTGGGCTTAAAAAGGTTTGATTTTCTTTCCCAACGTACTATTGGATAGTGACTCTATAATATGTACCTCGTGTGCCCACATAGATGCCCTTGTAGGTTGATCATCAATAATAAATTAGGGGTACCCTTTGAGGCTCGAGGCTTAACGAATTGAGTTGAATCCTTATCCATTGCGAGCCTTCATTCGGTCTTAGATCCTAAAAGCGAGCCTCAAAGAGTAAGCTGAGAACTACCACAAGGCAGATGGGGTTTGGTATGTGTCACAATGGGCTATTCCCATTGAAAATAATAAAAAAGCTTATAAAAAAAGCAAGGCAGAAAAAGTTAAAGAAATATCACTTATAGAAAGCTTACCCATGTCCCACTCAAAAAGAGAGCTCTGAAGGATGTTGAAAAGGAATAACATTCAAATCACATTCATAGCCAGATCTTATAACCACCTGGGACATGGTCTATTCATATTTTACAGATCTTGAATTTTTTTTTTGCAAACATCTATCTACATAAGTCTTTGGTAAATAGTTGGTATGCATATTTTTACACACATGATCCTTCGCATGCGTCCCATAGGTATAATGCTTTGCATGTGTCCCATATGTGTGATCTTTCCTATGCATCTCATGCAATCCATTTTAGCAAGCTCCATACATAGGATATATACTCCATGTATATAGCTTTTACATACATATCATGTACATAATTCTTTGCACACATCTCCCATGTATGACTCATTGATTATGTTTCCTATGTATGATATTTCATACATACTTTACACGCATGATCCTTTACATATACCTCACATAATTTCTTGTATTCTTCACATGTATACATTTCACATGTATGGTCCTTTGCATATATAATTCTTTCGCACATATTTTGCATGTATGCTCTTCCTCATGTATCTCATATAATTCATTTCAAGAAGTCTATGTACATAATTCTTTATACATATTTCATGAACATAATCTCTTGCACACTTCACATGCATTTTCCTTTGAGCACATTTCATGTACATAGTTCTTTGTATACATGCCATGCATAATTTCGTGCACATGTTTTACACATAATTTCTTGCACTACTTCACTTATAGTTTTGTGTGCGTTGTTCACAAGCATGACCCTTTGTATGTATTCCATGAGCATAATCCCATGTATATGATTTACACATGTAATTCTTTTTATACAAGCACAAGCTTTGGCATATCTTGTTATGTTCATAGTTTTATAGGAAAATGCAAATAGACTCTACACACAAAGATATATCAAAGGGAAACTACAACCCAGGAATTGCATGCTCACCAATGTTGGCCAATCAAATCAAGATAAGATCCCCGTAGAGTAGAAATCATGCTAATCCAAGCAAGGAAGGTGTCTCAGAAAGTAAGGTCACCTACAAGTGGCAGTTATAAGAAGATGGCCATCTTGCTTAAAGAAAAATCTCCATGAGATAAAATTATACAAATTAATAAAAAGGTTAGTATCTTCTTCAATTGTAACAATGCACTAATGTTGAGTATTTCTAACAAGTACCAAAGTTTTTGTAAGAGGTATTTAACCCATCTGCACGGGTTTGAAATACTGAGACACTAGCATTTATCTTTTTTCTTTTCCATGATTAAAGATTCGAAAGGCCATAACATTAGTGGTGTTTGTTTGTTCGATAAGTGACCTTTATACCAAGACATTAGCATTGGTCATTTGGGATGATTACACGCTGAGAGATGGCATTAACCACACAACCTATTCTAGTCTATATACTAAGAAACTGGTACTAATTAGACACAAACTAACCTATTTTAGTTCTACATGCCAAGCAACTAGTGTTAATTAGACATAAACCAACATGTTCTTACTCTGCATATAGAGAAACTAGCACTAATTACACACAACTTGTTCTAGTTCTGCATGTTAAGGAACTAGTGCTAATCAAACATCAATTAAGGATTAACACATTAATAAGCTAACATTAACTATCCTAATAGTCATGGTCAGACATGCTAATAAGCTAGCATTAACCACTCCACCTGTCCTGGTTTTGCATGCCGTGAAACTAGCACTAATTAAACATTGATGAAGGGTTAACATGTTGACAAGCTAACATTAACTACCCCATTAGTTGTGGTTTTTGCCAACAAACTAGCATCCACCACCCATTCTACTCTAATCCAACACGCCAACAAGCTAGCACAAATTGCTTCATCTATAATTCACATCAATAAAGAGATCACCACTTTAGGTATATTTTTCTAACTCTTTACTCTGAACTTTGGCTGATGGAATATGACATGGTATGATAATCATGATAGCACAGCAGAAAAACAAAAATTTTATCATACATACCATACATATCCAAAGATAGGAACGAAAACATGCAATTTTAGGGTTTTGAAACTTACAATAGATGATGCCTTTTATTCTTTGATTTTGTGATGTCCAGCAACCAAGATGCCTTTATCCACCTTAGTTCTCGATCACCAGTGCCAAGGAACAGCCTTTTGCGCCACTCCCTCTATTCTCACACACACAATTACACCGTCGGCTTAAAAACGAGATTGCTAGATCTCTTTTTCGGTATTGTGTAAGGGTTATAGTTTGAAGCTACAAAACTTGATTTTGTACTTCTTTAGATTGCTATTACTGCTCAATAACACAAGAGAATGAGGAACAATCCTTTCTCCTTGTGAAAAATTGAACAAAAGAATTAAGAGAGAGAGAGTCACTATTCACGAGTTACTATTCACGAGTTACTATTCATGCCACAAAAAAATTAGGTTTAGGGTTTTATTTCTTTTAATATATATGCTTATCCTTTGGCAAGTCATTAATCTGAATTCAACTATCCTAAGATAATTAATTCAAACTCTATCACTTCCTAAAGATAAGTAATATATTTTGAATTAAACTCCTTTGAATTTAAATTCAAATTTGAAATAAAACATAAGACATTTAAATAAATGAAATCACTTAATTAAATATATAAGTGATTTAATTTAATTTAAATTCCTTTAGGCTTTAATATTCAATTAACTTAATTAACACAAGATAATTAATTAATTGAAATTAAACCTTATGGGCTGAATTTCTCTCTCTCATGGACCAAAGCCCAATAGCAATATTATAACCCATTACATACATTAATTTGACTTTAATTAAAAGCCCAAATTAATGTCCAATACTTAATTTAAATATTTTAAGCCCAATGCTTTGTGTGCGATCCTATAGGTCCATTTAATGTTGGCAATGAATTAATAAATTAATTCAAAGGCTATATATATTCTCTAGCAAGATATTATAGCATTCCAAATTAAATGAAAATGCATATGGCATTTGGTGACCTAATGCAATTTCGCATAGTCCCTTACCCATAAATATCAGAATTAATATAAGGCATGGAACTAGTCATCCTTATATACATTAATTCATTTCTTGATATTCCAGTGACATTGAACTCTCAGATAAATAATGATTACTCATTATTTCATCTCGGTATGGCCATACACTTCTCAGTTCACTGATCAAGTGGCCGGTGATATTTTTCTCTCTTATCGAGAGGGGTAATCCCTTCACTTCTCTCATGCTCTCTAACATGAATCAGTGCATACCCAATCATACCCGTACTTGTCACTCTGTTACGAGCACGTTAGGTGTATGTCAAAGTACACAGTAATTCATAAAGAGTTTCATAGAGATTTCAGGTCTAAGAACTCCGATACAAAACTTGCATATGAGAAACACTTATGACTTGTACCATGTAGTGTTCTCATGAGCGGATCAAATCCAGATACCATGTTCTTTAACATGTATCTATGATCTCTGATTGACACTCTTGTCCTAATGATCCGTAAGACAGAACTCATAAGATCAGAGAGAGCATACTAGTCTTAATTCATTTGTTATTCCCATAACAATGACTGACTAGGGATATTTAGAATGATGTCTCATTTGTTTCAAGGTCTTACAATCCATGTGCCTCACACATGATAACTTAAACCGAAACGACATTCTTGGATAGTTTTATCAATTGATATGCACAGGAATACAAAAGATAAAACTAATGCCTCATTTTATTAATTTCAAGTGTTTCGTTACAATGCATTGGGGCTAGGGCTTACACTAACAATCTCCCACTAGCACTAGTCCCAATTGGGCATAGCCCTAAGACCGAACGCTCTCAAATGAGCTTCGTGCAGATTTGGACGTAACTGTTTCGTCAAAGGATCTGCTACATTGTCTTCACTTGATATCTTGCTAACCTTGACGTCCCCACGATCAATGATTTCTCTGATCAAGTGGTACCTTCTGAGTATGTGTTTGGATTTCTGGTGTGACCGGGGCTCCTTGGCCTGTGCAATGGCCCCGTTATTGTCACAGAAAATGTCTAATGGATCTAGGACGCTTGGGACCACTCCTAATCCATTAATGAAATTTTTAATCCAAACAGCCTCTTTTGCAGCCTCACTTGCTGCAATATACTCAGATTCTGTAGTTGAGTCGGCAACGGTTTCTTGCTTCGAGCTTCTCCAACTGACAACACCACCGTTCAAAACAAAAACAAACCCAGATTGCGATCTAGAATCCTGAGTGCTGGTCTGAAAAGCAGCATCGGCATAACCTTGTATGACGAGCTCTTCTTGACCACCATACACCAAGAAGTGATCCTTAGTCCTTCGCAGGTACTTCAGGATCCCTTTTACAGCAGACCAGTGCTTCTCACCAGGGTCTTGCTGAAACCTACTGGTTATACTCAGTGCATGAGCAACATCCAACCTAGTACATAACATAGCGTACATGATAGATCCAATAGCAGATGCATATGGGATTCTACTCATGTTGTCCCTTTCCTCTTTGGTTTTAGGGCACTGTTCTTTAGTCAAAGGAACTCCCAAAGCCAAAGGTATGTATCCTTTCTTTGAGTCTCCCATACTAAAATGCTTTAGTACTTTGTCTATGTACTTTTCTTGACTTAGTCCCAAAAGCCGATTCAATCTATCTCTATAGATTCGAATACCAAGTATTGTCTCGGCTTTACCTAAGTCTTTCATTGAGAAACATTTTCCCAACCATTGCTTAACCTTTTGCAATGTTGGAATATCATTCCCAATGAGAAGGATGTCGTCCACATATAGGACCAGAAACACTACTATGCTCCCACTAACCTTCTTGTACACACAAGGCTCATCTTCGTTCTTGATGAAGTCAAATTCTTTGACTGCCTCATCAAAGCGAAGATTCCAACTTCGAGATGCTTGCTTTAATCCATAAATGGATTTTTGAAGCTTGCATACCTTCTTAGGATGCTTGGGATTGACAAAACTTTCAGGCTGTGTCATATACATATCCTCAAGTAAATTTCCGTTAAGGAAAGCAGTTTTGACATCCATTTGCCATATCTCATAATCATGATATGCAGCTATGGCAAGCAAGATCCTAATGGACTTGAGCATGACTACAGGCGAAAAGGTCTCGTCATAGTCTATACCATGAGTTTGTCGAAAACCTTTTGCTACTAGTCTACCTTTGTAGGTCTTATCAGCTTTTAGTTTGAATAACCACTTGCATTCAATTACCTTAGCACCTTCTGGTGGATCAACCAAGGTCCAAACCTGGTTATCGTACATTGATTGCATCTCGAATTTCATGGCTTCAAGCCAATTATCCGAGTCTGGGCTTTCAATAGCTTCTCGGTAGGTGGTAGGATCCTCACGATCTACTAACTCAATAGTGTCACTGTCAGTGATTAGAAATCCATATCTCTCAATCTCCTGACGTACCCTACCAGACCTTCTAGGTTCTTGTGTAATGGGTTCTTGTTCCACAACTGGTTGTGAACTTGATCCCATTTCCAAACCATCCTCTATAGGAGTTTATGGTGCTTGAATTTCTCCAAGTTCTACTTTACTCCCACTGTCTTTCTTGAGAAGGAACTCCTTTTCCAAGAAAACAGCCTTGCGAGCAATAAATACTTTGTTCTCGGCTTGTGAGTAAAAGTAGTATCCCTTTGTTTCTTTAGGATAACCCACAAACAAGCAGACAGTGGATTTGGACTCTAGTTTTTCAGATGTTAATTTCTTAACATGTGCTTCACAGCCCCAAATCCTGAGAAAAGACATATTGGGTTCTTTCCCAGTCCATACCTCGTATGGTGTCTTCTCAACTGCTTTAGTTGGAGTACGGTTCAATAGAAACGCAGCAGTTTCTAATGCATAACCCCAAAAAGAGATAGGAAGATTAGCTTGACTCATCATAGATCGAACCATGTCCAACAGAGTTCGATTTCTCCTTTCGGACACACCATTCCATTGAGGTGTTCCAGGAGGAGTGAGCTGTGAAATAATACCACACTCCTTTAGATGACTGTCAAACTCTTGGCTTAAGTATTCGCCACCTCGATCTGATCGAATGGCTTTTATACTTTTGCCAAGTTGGTTTTCTACTTCATTCTTAAACTCTTTGAATTTCTCAAAAGTTTCAGACTTGTACTTCATCAGATAGACATAGCCATATCTACTGAAGTCATCTGTGAATGTCACGAAGTAGCTAAAACCACCTCTAGCATGTGTACTTAAAGGTCCACATACATCAGAATGTATTAGTTCCAATAAGCCATTAGTCCTCTCGCCATTTTTATTAAAAGGACTCTTTGTCATTTTTCCATGCAAACATGGCTCGCATGTATCATAAGACTCTAAGTCGAATGACCCAAGCACTCCAGTTTTGTGGAGTCTTGAAATGCATTTTTCGTTTGCATGTCCTAAGCGACAATGCCAGAAGTAAGTAGGGTTCAATTCGTTTGATTTAACCCTCTTTGTATTAATGTTGTATATGGACTCTTTGTTTTGTAAATCAAGGATATAAAGGCCATTTTACAACATGGCATTGCCATAAGAAATGCCTTGGCGACGAATATGAGCATTGCCATTTTTAATAACAAAATAAAATTCATCATTATCCAAACATGAAACTGAAATAATGTTTCTGCTCATAGCAGGCACATAATAACAATTATTCAAAACAATACAAAGTCCGGAAGGTAAAGTGAGGTGATAGTCGCCTATCTCTATGGCAGCAACTCGTGCTCCATTCCCCACACGGAGGTCCACTTCATTCTTCCCAAGTAACCGCCTATTTCTTAACCCCTGCACATTTGAACAAATGTGAGAACCACAACCGGTATCCAATACCCAAGTGGTAGAAATAGAAAGGTTAACTTCAACAACAAAAATACCAGAACTGGACGCCTTGGCTCCATTCTTCTTTTGTTCTTCCTTAAAGAGAGCGCAATTCTTCCTCCAATGCCCTATCTTGTTGCAATGGAAGCAAGTGCTCTCACTCTCTTTGAGTTTTGGCGCCTTGGGCTTGGATTGGGCCTGAGGTGCACTCCCACTTGACTTGGGTTTTGCCTTTCCCTTTCGCTTTCCCTTAGCTTGTCCCTTCTTAATTCCCTTTTGAACCATTAGTACGGGATTGGTCTTTCGAATGTTTTCTTCAGCATTCTTAAGCATCCCATGAAGCTCAGTGACTGACTTGTTCATTGCATGCATGTTATAATTCATCACAAATGGATCATAAGCAGCAGGCAATGATCCTAAGATCAAGTCAGTGGCCAATTCCTTTGGCACTAGTACCTCAAGCTTCTCAAGAGTATCAAGATACCCTTTCATCTTGAGTACATGGGTACTAACAGGTGTACCCTCAGCCATTTTGCAAGAAATTAATGCCTTTGTTGTCACGAACCTCTCGTGACGAGCTTGCTCTTGGAACATCTCCTTGAGGTGCACCATGATCGCATAAGCCTCTTGGTCCATAAATTGCTTTTGCAATTCAGGCACCATAGTGGCCAGCATCAGACAGGTCACATCATTGGAGTCGCTCTTCTTGGTCTCAAAAGTTTCCTTTTGAACCGCAGAGGCGTTCCTTCCTGGTTCATCAGGCAAGGGTGCATCCAAAACATACGACTTCTTCTCTTGCTTAAGAACTATTCTTAAGTTTCGAGACCAGTCTATGAAATTGGTGCCATTCAATTTGTTCTTTTCAAGGACCGATCGCAATGAGAAATTGTTGTTTGAAGATGCCATTTTCAATCTACAATAAAATTTAGCAAGATTAAATGAGGTCTTATTAATGATCCCACAAACCGAATTAATATCCCTTTAAATAATTCGCGTTAGTGATTTAATAACGCGAATTTAATGTGGGCCAAGATCCACTTTTCTCAACAACTTATTAGTCAAGCTGAGCTTGTACACCTAACAAGTTAAGTTACTTAGGTAGGAAAACTCCAATCATGTCTCGTACATGACTCTTGGATCAAATGGGCTAACATCTTAGGATGTTATAGCACAACCCATTTATTAGTTGCCTAGGTCCGGGCATCCCTTTCCATGATAAGTCCAACCTACATTCACAACCCATGCCTCACAAAGATAATCGGGCGCATCTAGGACTCCTAGTCTACGTGACCGATGATCGATGCCTTGACATGTTTCGAATTTAGGAAGGCAACTTTGTGACTTACTATTTTTTAGGGATTCATTTTATTACGGCTTACATGGCATACGCTTTGTCATCCATACATAGCATGCATATATATATAATTGCATAAAGTAAAGCGTGACAAACATGGGCCCAAAAACTTACAACTAAGATTCTATACTATTACATAAGAATCTTCGAGTTGGGCTTCTCCACTCCGGTGGGCTTCGTCTTGATTTACAAAGTCTTCAAATAAATTCTATTCTAAGAAATAAATGAAACTTTTACAATAAAATATAATGGCTCGCAGGCCATATTTAATTACAAAAACCCAGGGCCCATGAATGCACCATGCATATCCATTCATCACACCAAACAAGCAAATAAATATACATAGCATTCATGGATCAAACAAAGTCCAATTTTAATTAGATTTAGCCAAGCCCATTAATGGAAATTGTGTACTTGAAGCTTTAAGAGATGACCCCGTGATGGGCCTGGGCCGAAGCCCAATGGACTAAATCCTCTTATTGAATAAGTTCTCTTAAAAGCCCAAAACACAAACTAGTTAGATTTGTGCTATAAATCAACTCTAGCATAATTTCCAATTTAGCCATTTTAATTTTATGTCATACAGCCCATAAACATTAAAAATGCATATAATATGTGCTAACATGAATTAAAAATAAAATCATGAAGAACACATATATAGTACACGACATTCATGCAAAAACAAACAAACAACAAAAACTAGTTGTTTAATGCTTATGTAATGCCATAAAATGCACAAACATTTAAATCAATTTTATGAGTCATTTAATAATCTAAATAATTCCATAAACATTGATTTAATATTCTGTACCATTTTAATCTAAATGTGTTTTTACCATTTTAATCAAAACATAACAAACAATGTTGATTAAACATGTAACAAACACAAACTAGACATAGTTTTAAGTGATTTTAAAATTAATCAATTAAATTGTCATGGACCAGAATTAAAACTAAATTTAAAACATGTCCAGACCTGATATTTAATCTTTAAAAATCACTTACAAACATCCCAAAAACGTTTTTACATTTAATTTTGAAAACTAGTTGTTAAAATAGCAATTTACATGCCAACTAACACCTAGTTTCATAATTAACATGTACCATAGGTATAAATAATTAAATCCGACCATTACCAGCCCTAATAACATCTTAGGACAGTATATTAACATGTCATATTAATTATAATACCTATCTTATCAATTAAAATCGTTTTTACACCAAAACAATGCAAAAAACTCAAAACAGAAAATTTCAGATTTGCATGTTTTCAAAATAACGATTTTTAATTAATTTTTTCATGCATCTAAAGCACTAAAATAAGCATGTCTAGGCTCTGATACCACTGATTGAATATGACATGGTATGATAATCATGATAGCACAGCGGAAAAACAAAAATTTTATCATACATACCATACATATCCAAAGATAGGAACAAAAACATGCAATTTTAGGGTTTTGAAACTTACAATAGATGATGCCTTTTATTCTTTGATTTTGTGATGTCCAGCAACCAAGATGCCTTTATCCACCTTAGTTCTCGATCACCAATGCCAAGGAACAGCCTTTTGCGCCACTCCCTCTATTCTCACACACACAATTACACCGTCGGCTTAAAAACGAGATTGCTAGATCTCTTTTTCGGTATTGTGTAAGGGTTATAGTTTGAAGCTACAAAACTTGATTTTGTACTTCTTTAGATTGCTATTACTGCTCAATAACACAAGAGAATGAGGAACAATCCTTTCTCCTTGTGAAAAATTGAACAAAAGAATTAAGAGAGAGAGAGTCACTATTCACGAGTTACTATTCACGAGTTACTATTCATGCCACAAAAAAATTAGGTTTAGGGTTTTATTTCTTTTAATATATATGCTTATCCTTTGGCAAGTCATTAATCTGAATTCAACTATCCTAAGATAATTAATTCAAACTCTATCACTTCCTAAAGATAAGTAATATATTTTGAATTAAACTCCTTTGAATTTAAATTCAAATTTGAAATAAAACATAAGACATTTAAATAAATGAAATCACTTAATTAAATATATAAGTGATTTAATTTAATTTAAATTCCTTTAGTCTTTAATATTCAATTAACTTAATTAACACAAGATAATTAATTAATTGAAATTAAACCTTATGGGCTGAATTTCTCTCTCTCATGGACCAAAGCCCAATAGCAATATTATAACCCATTACATACATTAATTTGACTTTAATTAAAAGCCCAAATTAATGTCCAATACTTAATTTAAATATTTTAAGCCCAATGCTTTGTGTGCGATCCTATAGGTCCATTTAATGTTGGCAATGAATTAATAAATTAATTCAAAGGCTATATATATTCTCTAGCAAGATATTATAGCATTCCAAATTAAATGAAAATGCATATGGCATTTGGTGACCTAATGCAATTTCGCATAGTCCCTTACCCATAAATATCAGAATTAATATAAGGCATGGAACTAGTCATCCTTATATACATTAATTCATTTCTTGATATTCCAGTGACACTGAACTCTCAGATAAATAATGATTACTCATTATTTCATCTCGGTATGGCCATACACTTCTCAGTTCACTGATCAAGTGGCCGGTGATATTTTTCTCTCTTATCGAGAGGGGTAATCCCTTCACTTCTCTCATGCTCTCTAACATGAATCAGTGCATACCCAATCATACCCGTACTTGTCACTCTGTTACGAGCACGTTAGGTGTATGTCAAAGTACACAGTAATTCATAAAGAGTTTCATAGAGATTTCAGGTCTAAGAACTCCGATACAAAACTTGCATATGAGAAACACTTATGACTTGTACCATGTAGTGTTCTCATGAGCGGATCGAATCCAGATACCATGTTCTTTAACATGTATCTATGATCTCTGATTGACACTCTTATCCTAATGATCCGTAAGACAGAACTCATAAGATCAGAGAGAGCATACTAGTCTTAATTCATTTGTTATTCCCATAACAATGACTGACTAGGGATATTTAGAATGATGTCTCATTTGTTTCAAGGTCTTACAATCCATGTGCCTCACACATGATAACTTAAACCGAAACGACATTCTTGGATAGTTTTATCAATTGATATGCATAGGAATACAAAAGATAAAACTAATGCCTCATTTTATTAATTTCAAGTGTTTCGTTACAATGCATTGGGGCTAGGGCTTACACTAACATTGGCTAACCTAGGCACTAGTACACTACCTCCTTAAAGTTAAGGGTAATTGTAGACACTAGGTCCCGAGGCTGCTTAGATTAGAGTTACCTAATAAGCATATTATTACTCATGTTACAAATGGAGAACAGAAGTGTTGGTCCTCATCCTTAGTTTTTACAGATTTATAAAGGATTTTTCTCGGGCTTTTCCCCTTTGCATTTCTTTTTTCAGAGCTAAAGCAAGATTTTAATTACAAAATTTGAGGTTTTTTTATAGATTCCTTTCACTCTTGATGTATGCCCGTCTATCACCTGGTTTGCTCTATCCATCTTTTGTTTACAGGCTTCTCCTTTCGTCTGCCTTTTTGCCCATGACTCACTTTGAGTTATGCCCATGATTCAACACAGGTCACACCAAGTCACGTCAAGGAAAGAAAGATTGGTTTTTTATCTCTAAAGTAAGTGGCAACCATTTGTGGTGATGAGTGGCACCATGCTGTGAGGGGGTTTTTACGCTTATATTCCACATTTTCACAGCTAAAAGATACAAAAAGATTTTGATTTTTTATCTCTATCTTGTAAAATAGATTTTATCATGATTTTCAAATTTTAAAAGGGAAATTAGTTGGGATAGAGGAGAGATCAAGATTATCATTACTTCTTATTCTGAAAAACAAAAGACAAAGGTTTTTTAAAGAGAGAAAAAGAGTTTTTGAGGGACACCATTTTTATTCTGTAATTATGAAATTCAAAGAGGAAAAGATAAGAGCATCAAATTCTATTGGATTTGTTTGAGAAAAACACACTAAAGGTAATATTTTGGGCTCAGCCCTTTATTTTTTTTGCTTAAAAATCAATTAAAAAATATGTAAATAATGTTTGTTATTTGCTCTGTTAAATATCATAATATGTAAATAATGTTTGTTGTTTGCTCTATTAAATATTGTCTTATTATTTGAGATGTTAATTTATAGATTTTTATGATTCTAAGTTATTTTGCATGTTTAGATGTTTCTTTTAGGTTTATTATGTCATGATTATTTGAAAACCCATTAAATTCCATGTATAAAAGCATGTTTATAGGCTTTTATTCATTAATCCATTTTTGTGCTTTTTTATGTATTAAATCTTTGGTTGTTCCATTATCAAATTTTCATGATTTAAATGCGTTTATTGACTTGTAATAGTGATTTTATTTTCTTTTTAAGTCATTTTATGGATGTTTAGGAGTATTTTTTTATGTGAGATATGCACGATTTTTGTATGCTAGACTAGGGACTACACTTAGGGTAGGAACCACAGGAAAAAAGCATAAGAGACGCCCATCTCTTATAGCAAGCAACGGGACATCATGCAATTTCCCTTCTTATCACTCACTCCTTGGTTTCTCATCCCTCTTTTCCACTTGGCCATCTGTGACCTCCTGGATTGTTTGGTTTGATTCTTTTTCATGTATTTTTTTGCCTTTATGTTATATTATATAAATATTTTATTTTCTTATTTTTCACATGTAATTTTGTTCTGTAACGTTTACATATTTTCATTTTTTTAATTTTATTTATATTCCTATAGATTAATATGTATTCATTTGTTTATGTATTTATTTTCATTTATTGTGTGTCTAATCATTTATTTTCTTTTCTTTTGCTTTTGGCCCAAATATCCCATACCATACATATGTTTCTTAATGAACGAAGCATTGAAGGCTATGAGGCATGTGTCATAGTGACTACTATTATGTACTTTACTTTTAGCCTTTTCTAGTTTAGTTTCTATTTCTTTTGGTTTTGCATTATAAGAATAAAAGATTTTTTTGCATGCTAACATAAATTCTCACTCAAAGGTTTTGTAAGGAATAAGCCTTAGTAGAATTCAAGGGCATTATGATGTTATTAATGTTTAATCAAACTTAATTAGAGGAATTATTATAAGTTAAGACCTTGGAGATTAATGGTCTTATGTTGCAAAGGGTTAGAGAGTCAATTAAAATTATGGTATACAAGGGTGCAATTGAAAAAATTATAGTTAAGTGGTTAACTGTGATATAATTAAGTATTAGTGGGTCAAATCAATAAAATAAAGGAAGTTGGGGTGCAATTGAAGGAAAGAAAGTATGATTAGGGATAAATTAAAAGTAAGAAACAAAGTGGGGGATGATTTTTAACATGCAAGAAATGGTTGGACCAAAAATGAAATTTTCACTTCTACACAAACTTTTAGAGGATGTATATAAGAGAGCGAAATTCATTTATATGCTTTTTGAAGAGAGGGGGATGGCATTAGCTTTAGAAATGCATATTTTTCTCTTCTTTCATCTCTTTCTAAACCTTTACATGCTCCCTCTCTTAACACCTCTCAAGATTTTTGTTTATGAGTTTTGAATGGAGATTTGTAAGGAAACATGTTTTCTCTATATTTCATTGTCATTATCTTCTTCTTGAAGTTAAAACTACATGTCTTATGAAGAGGAAGAAGAATGAGTCAAAAGGAAGAAGTCTTGAGGGAAGATTTGGTGTTTTATTAAAGGTTATGGAGGTTTACTCATCTTGCATATGGTTTTTAATTTGAGGAAATGTGGATAAAATACGTAATGAAATGTATTTTGAGTTGAAAATATAGTTTTAAGGTTAAATCTAAAGGATTATGTCTTGCATGTTTTTATTGGTTAAAGATTTAAGAAATAGAAATCTAAGTTGGTTCATTAGGAACCAGTTTCTATTTTTTAAGCATATCTCGAGTTTTATAACTCTAATTTGGGTAATTCTAGTTGGTAATAAATTTGTATAAGAAATATTTGTTTGATTCTGCCTTTAAGTCTGTTTAATTTTAAATTGAAATCGGATGTGAGCTGTTGTCCGGATTCAGTGGGCAAATGTAAGTATTTTGCACATAACTTTTAGTGTAGAAGTATAAATGCTATGATATAAAATTTTGGATAAACTATACTTCCATACCTATATTTTTTATGAAGAACTTAAAGTTTAAATCTGCCTCTAAACATGTCAAATTTATCTTTGAAACCGAAACTGCCTGTGATCCTATCATTAGGAATAGTCCATAGTTGTTTTATGATATCTCAAGATTTAGAGATTCTATTGAGGCCACTTTTAGTTTTCCAAAAACTAGAAACATAGAGTAATAAGTTTGATGAAGGCCACTTTGCCTAAAAATGATGTTTAAAAGGTCTAAAATCGTAAACAATATGAACCAATAAATCTGCCTGTAGACAAAATGGATGTGACGGTTGGTACTTATTTAGCTCTTACAATTATGTCAATCCAGAACCTAAAGTACACCAATGTCATGGTTAGTAGACATTTGGTAATGACCGTGACCCTCCCCTATTTCACTTATACTTGATTTTTAGGCCTTAAATTGTTACCAAAGCATATCTAAACCTCCTTAAACACCTCTGCAACATTTTAAACATAAAATTAAAGATAATTTAAGACATTGATTATGTGAATGTGAACATAGTAGGAGCATGTATGATTGGGTGTTAATCTAGGAATGATATGAATATTTAAATGACTTTGTTAGTTGTATTATCTTAATTATATATGATTAACATGATAATTTAATATGAATATATGATAGTATGTTTTAAGCACCTAAATGCATAAAATACATATAGTAAATGGTATAAAGTATGAAATTATGAATTTATTGTTAGTGTAAGCCCTAGCCCCAATGCATTGTAATAAAACACTTTGAATTAATAAAATGAGGCATTTGTTTTATCTATTGTATTCCTGTGCATATCAATTGATAGAACCATCCAAGAATGTTGTTTCTGTTTAAGTTATCATGTGTGAGGCACATGGTTGTAAGACCTTGAAATAATAAAGACTTCATTCTAAATATCCCTAGTCATTCATTGTTATGGGAATAACAAATGAATTAAGATTAGTATGCTCTCTCTGATATTATGAGTTCTGTCTTACGGATCATTAGGACAATAGTTTCAATCAGAGATCGTAGATACATGTTAAAGAACATGGTATCTGGATACTATCCGCTCATGAGAACACTACATGGTACAAGTCATAAATGTTTCTCATATGCAAGTTTTGTATCGGAGTTCTTAGACCTAAAATCTCTATGAAACTCTTTATGAATTGTTGTGTACTTTGACATATACCTAACATGCTCGTAACAGAGTGGCAAGTACGGGCATGATTGGGTATGCATTGATTCATGTTAGAGAGCATGAGAGAAGTGAAGGGATTGCCCCTCTCGATAAGAGAGAAAATATCATCGGCCACTTGATCAGTGAACTGAGAATTGTATGGCCATACCGAGATGAAATAATGAGTAATCATTATTTATCTGAGAGTTCAGTGTCACTGAAATATCAAGAAAGGAATTAATATATATAAGGATGACTAGTTCCATGCCTTATATTAATTTTGCTATTTATGGGTAAGGGACTATGCAAAATTTCATTAGGTCACTAAATGCCATATGCATTTTCATTTAATTTGAAATGCTATAATATCTTGCTAGAGAATATATATAGCCTTTGAATTAATTTATTAATTCATTGCCAACATTAAATGGACCTATAGGATCGCACACAAAACATTAGGCTTAAAATATTTGAATAAAGTATTGGACATTAATTTGGGCTTTTAATTAAAGTCAAATTAATGTATGTAATGGGTTTTAAAATTGCTATTGGACCTTGGTCCATGAGAGAGAAAAATTCAGCCAACTAGGTTTAATTTCAATTAATTAATTATCTTGTATTAATTAAGTTAATTGAGTATTAAATCCTAATGATATTCAAATAAAATTAAAATACTTAATTAAGGGATGTCTTAGCCGAAATTCCAAGATAAATATTGAAGGAATTTCGGCACACGTGAATTTCTTTATTAAGTGATATTATTTGATTAAATGTCTTATATATTTATCTTGGATTAAATCAAAAGAATTTGAATCAATATATATCTTTTATTTTAAAGAAGTGATAAAGGCTGAAATTAATTATCTCTAAGTAGTTGATTTTAGATTTATCACTTAAAAAACTAAAATGATATATATTGAATGAGAGAGAAAAGAAAAACCCTAGTTTTTCTTTGGTTTTTACGTGAAAACCTTCTCTCCCTCACAGAATTTTCTCTTGGCCGAAATACACAAGGAGAAGGATTCTTTCTTGCTTTCTTGTGTTCTTGGGCATTAATAGCACCAAAAAGAAGTACAAGATCAAGTATTGTAGCTTCAAACAATTGCCATTACACAATAATTTAAAAGAGAGCTAGCAATCTCTATTTTAAGCCATCTTTGCAAGTGTGTGTGTGAGAATAGAGGAAGTGGC